>QAOC01020993.1:18080-62022 GCA_003255005.1 Begonia fuchsioides
TTATTGTCATAACTCACTATCCACTTATCCATTTGACTCGATTCTAGTGGCATTGAATCACTCAAGGTGTCTATTACATTTCATTAGAAGACCATAATATCAATGGAGCTTCATAACTTGATGCATAACGCATAATTCCAAAACCGGTTCTAACACTCCTGATTTTCAACTCTTGTTTTCTATCCCAACTTCAAACAACCATAACTTCTTTTATAAGGATCCATTCGTTATGATAAAGGTGTCAACGTGTTCCTTAATGAGTCTACTATAACTTCATAGAAGACATCAAATTCATAAAACTAACGTAGCATGAATTATCGACCGTTTTCCTCACAAGGGTCGACCGCTGTTTGACAAAACAGAGAGCATGTGATTCTGGAACTCCAGAATCGGTCAACATAAGTTAGCATATTGTTTCGACCGCTTGTTCATGCGGTCGACCGAATCATTTACAGAGACTGATTTTATGTCGACCGGTCGATAATATGTCGACCGGTTCTCGCCCAGTTTTCGTCCTCTAACTTGTAATATCCATAACTTTGTCTACAAAGCTCCGATTTGAGTGATTCAAACTGCTATAGATTACTCTAAAGGTCTACTATAACTCTTATGAAGGACACAAACTCCATTTCGTATGAGGATTCGACCAAAACTCTAAAACTCTAACATTGTACGTAATTTACTGATTTGAAAACACTCAACACAAAATCATTCATTTCTTAACCACCAATTCAACCAATACCATCATTTTTATCGTCATTGAACCTACAAGAACTTTAAAGGATAGGAAAATTACCTTGAGCTTCAGCCTCCACGAAATAACTAAGCTCTCCACTTCACTTCTCTTGAAGTCACTCTCTTTTTCCCTAACAAAACTTCCTTTCTATCTCACAAAACTTCTTTTCTTTCTCAAGCTCTCTCCTCCTTGAGTTAGAGCACGAAAGCTAGAGAGAAAAGGGGGAAGAAATCGTGGATGGAAGTAAGAGTGGCAACCCATGCCTCTTTTATGTCATTTATTAAACAAAATCAATCTTCCTCCTACATCCACCAATAACATTTCTCCAAGTTTTTTTTTTTGGCTGCCCATGCCTTAAACTTTCGTAATTAAACCATATCAAAGTGTCTTTCACGTCCATTCATCAGATTTCTCCACGTTTCAGTTCACTTTTCAACAGCATGGATGCTTATGTCGACCGCTCGTCCGTTATGTCGACCGAACTTGCCTTTGTGTCGACCCCTCCAAAAATCCTGGGGTCGACATAAACGCTTTACAGTTTCCATACAGTGACTTGAGATGCCCATAAAGTTTTCTACATAACTCTGAATCGAGTGATTCTAACGGCTACAAATCACTCTAAGAGTCTACTTTAACTCTTATGAAGGTCATAAACTCTAATTCGTGATACAATTTGACCTAACAACCAAAATAAAAATGGACTTCAAATAAACACTTTTCATTTAAAAGTCTAATTTCTCAAAATAATAACGAGGGTTGTTACATTTTACCCTCCTAAATAAAATTTTGTCCTCAAAATTTAGATGTCAAAAAGTTCCGGATACTTTTTCATCATGTCTTGTTGTCTTTCCCACGTGGCTTCCTCTATAGTATGGTTTCTCCATAGGACTTTGACCAAAGGGATTTGTTTGTTTCTCAATTCTTTTGTTTTTGAATCTAAGATCCTTACAGGTTTTTCTTCATATGTCAAAGTAGGCTCGATGTCGATACTTCTATCTTCAATCATATGAGTAGTATCTCGTACACATTTCCTTAACATTGAAATGTGAAAGACGTTGTGGATTCCAGCCATAGCTGATGGCAATTTCAACATGTAAGCTGTTTTACCAAACTTCTTTATAATAGGGTAAGGCCCAATAAATCGTGGATTAAGTTTTCCCTTCTTTCCAAACCGCATCACTCCTTTAAAAGGCGAAATCTTTAAGAATACCTCATCACCTTCTTCAAATTCTAGTTCTCTTCGCCTTTGGTCTGCATAATGTTTCTGTCGGTTTTGAGCTACTTTGATTCTTTCTCGAATAACTTTCACTTGATCTGCGGTTTGTTGCAAAATTTCTGGTCCATACAACCTTGCTTCCCCAACTTCATCCCAATACAGTGGAGATCGGCATTTTCGCCCATACAATGCCTCATACGGGGCCATACCAATTGTTGATTGGTAGCTATTATTATATGCAAACTCCACTAACGGTAATATTTTACTCCATGTAGTTTGGAAATCCAACACACATGCTCGTAACATATCTTCTAATATTTGAATTGTTCTTTCGGTTTGACAGTCAGTTTGGGGATGAAAAGTCGTGCTAAAAGACAATGTAGTCCCCATTGCCGTATGTAAACTTTTCCAAAATTTTGAAGTAAATCTTTGATCACGATCTGATACTATCGATGCTGGAATTTCATGCAGTCTTATAATCTCTTGAACATATAATTCAGCATACTGATCCATAGAAAAATTCTTTCTAACAGGTAAGAAATGGGCTAACTTTGTCAATCTATCAACAACTACCCAAATGGCATCATGTCCCCTTGTCGTTTTCGGTAATCCCACAACAAAGTCCATTGTTATATGCTCCCATTTCCATTCTGGGATTGGTAAAGATTGAAGCGCTCCTGCAGGCCTTTGATGTTCAGCTTTAACTTCTTGACACGTGACACAAAATTTCACATGTTTTGCTACGTCCTCCTTCATATTTGGCCACCAGAAGTGCTGTTTTAAATCTCGATACATTTTAGTGCTTCCCGGATGCACTGAAAAGGTAGAAGAATGGGCTTCCGACAATATTTTCTTTCGTAATTCTTGCTTTTCCGGAATATACCATCTATCCTTAAACTTCAAAACACCATCATTCGAACACTTAAAGTCAGAAGAAATTGGCTTTTTGCCCAATTTATATTGGTTATATTTTGGATCTTCCAATTGAGCCTCCTTGATTTCATCCATAAGAGTTGGCTTCATCGATAATGCTGTAAGCATACAACTCAAATTTGACACTACTTCTAAGCCAGACTTTTGAATTTCAGATTGAACCGTTGTAGACATTGTCAATTGGACTGGTTTGAACTTCCTACTCAATGCATCAGCTACTACATTAGCTTTGCCAGGGTGGTATTTGATTTCAATCTCATAATCTTTTACGAATTCGAGCCACCTTCGTTGCCTCATATTCAGATCTTTTTGGGTAAATAAATACTTCAGACTCTTATGGTCTGATACTTCATTTAAAAGTCTAATTTCTCAAAATAATAACGAGGGTTGTTACAGCAAAGCTATCGCAAAGCTTTTTGTTTGAGGCTCCAAAAATGATATCGTCCACATAAATATGGACAAGGAACAGGTCATCACCATCGTGTTTAGTGAATAGGGTTGAATCAAATTTTTCCATTTTGAACTCTCTCTCTAAAAGAAAGTTCTTCAACCTATCATACCAAGCACGAGGAGCCTGTTTAAGACTATAAAGGGCTTTATGAAGCTTATAAACGTGATCTACATTGTCAAAGGCTTCAAAGCCAATAGCCACATAACTTCTTCCATTATATATCCATTTAGGAAGGCACTCTTAACGTCCATTTGAAATAAAGTAAAATTTTTCTGGCACGCATAGGCAAGTAGCATGCGAATTGACTCCATTCGTGCTACTGGTGCAAAGGTTTCTTCAAAATCTATCCCCTCTTCTTGATTGTATCCTTTTGCAACCAATCTTGCCTTGTTTCTAATGACAACACCATGTTCATCTAGTTTATTCTTGAATACCCATTTGGTTCCAATGATGGTGCGATCATTAGGTCTAGGAACTAACTCCCATATTTGGTTTCTCTCAAATTGATTTAGTTCCTCTTGCATGGCCATTATCCAATTTTCATCCAATATGGCCTCATCAAATTTCTTAGGCTCTACTTCAGAAATAAAAGCTATGTTAGCACACAAGTTCCTAAGGGAGGCTCTAGTTTTGACGCCAAAACTAGGATTACCTACAATGTCCTCTATGGAGAGCTTGAAGGACTTTCCGAAGGAATGACATCTAAAGAGTTTTTCTCATTGTCATCTAGACTCAAAGAATCCATCTCTCTCTCCAAATCATCACTAGTTTCTAAGTGCTCTAAAGGAGGAGAGGACTCATCAAATGTAACGTGCATAGATTCCTCAACAACTAAGGTCCTCTTGTTGAATACTCTATAAGCCTTGCTAGACAAAGAGTATCCAAGGAAGATTCCAAAATCCGTCTTTGAATCAAACTTTCCTAGGTTGTCCTTGGTGTTTAAAATATGACATTTGCATCCAAAGGGCCTAAAATACTTAACACTAGGAGTTTTCGACCATAGTTCATAGGGGGTCTTTTCTAATATTGGATGGATTGAAACTCGATTTATTGAATAGCATGCCGTAGCTATGGCTTCCGCCCAAAAATACTTGAGAAGAGAGTTTTCATTGAGCATTGTCCTAGCAAGCTCTTGAAGAGATCTATTCTTTCTCTCAACAACTCCATTTTGTTGAGGAGTCCTAGAAGATGAGAAATTATGATTGATCCCATACTTAAGACATAGAAGCTCAAATTTCTCATTTTCAAATTCCCCTCCTTGATCACTACGGATAGCTACAATGGAGAGATCCTTTTCATTTTGAACTTTCTTCCTAAAGGAAGAGAAGGTCTCAAAAGACTCATCCTTAGATCTGAAAGTATACCCAAGTAAATCTTGAGTAATCATCAACAATTACAAAGGCATAATGCTTGCCACCTAGGCTAGCTACTTTAGAAGGGCCGAAAAGATCTAAGTGGAGAAGTTGGATAGGTTTGGAGGATGAAATAACCCATTTAGAAGAAAATGACGATTTTGTTTGTTTCCCCATTTGACATGCATCACAAATCCTATCCTTCTCAAAGGAAATCTTTGGAAGGCCTCTAACTAAATTCTTCTTAGCAATCTTAGCTAATGTACTCATGCTAACATGGCCTAATCTCCTATGCCATGTCCAACTATTTAGAGAGGAAGTTGTACTAAAACATTTTTCATCAAAGCATGCAACATTATCCAAATCAATTGTATAAACATCATCAGATCGATAACAATTAATTAAAATTTTACCACTTGAGCTATCTTCTAATAAGCAGGAATTGGATTAAAAAATTACCCTATATCCCTTATCACAAAGTTGACTAATGCTCAATAAATTATGCTTTAAACCATCAACTAAAAGAGCATTTTTAATAATAGGGGAAGAAGGATTACCGATATTGCCAATACCTATAATCTTCCCCTTTTGATTTCCTCCAAAAGATACATTCCCCTTCTTTTGCTTGATGGAAGAAAATCTTGAAGGGTCTCCCGTCATATGCCTCGAACAACCGCTATCGAGGAACAAAAGATTTTTTGCAAGGGAGACTTCCACCTACACGACAAATCAAACAAGTTTCTTAGGTACCCAAACCATTTTGGGTCCTAGAGAGTTAGCATTAGTTCCTTTGGGAACCCATTTCTCAACAATCTTTGTTTTTCTAACTTTAGAGTTCATAGGACAAGTAAAAGCTTGGTGTCCTATTTTATTGCATTTTTTGCAAGCACTAGGTTTTACAAAGAAGTTTTTATAGTTCTTTTTCTCAGTGTGTGATTCATAACCTAAGCCGGCCTTTTTAAACGTCACCCTTTGATTGCCGAGAAGCATGTTTAAATTTTTGCTTCCATTAGTAAACTTCAGAACTATGCCATTCAAATAATTATTTTCCCTTTTTAATCTACTCATTTCACTTTCCAAGGGATTAACTTTATTTTCATGCTCTTTTGTTAACATGTTTCTTTTTCAATTTCTTATACTTAGATTTCAAGATATTAAAATCATTAAATAAATCATTGAAAGCATAAAAAAATTCATTATCCTCGTCAGAATTTTCTAAATCACTAAAGGAGTCAAGTACCTTGTCCTCCTTGGCCATGAAGCACATGTTTGCTATCTCCTCGTCTTCGGATGAAGAACTTGATGAATCACTATCATCCCAAGTCATTTTCATGGCTTTCTTCTTGTAAGCCTTGGGATGCTTCTTGATTCTTGGACACTCAGACTTGTAGTGTCCCGATTTCCCGTACTCATAACATTTGACTTCTTTTTCTTCTTCCTTAGGGTGCTTTTCCTTTCTTGGGAACTCTTTTCCATTCATCCTTTTTCTTTGAAGGAACCTCTTGAATTTCCTTGTAATGAGGGCGACATCTTCATCATCCTCTTCACTCTCATTTTCAGTTTTCTCTTGCTTACTGGATGAAGCCTTGAGAGCGAAGTCCCTTTTCTTAGTTGGTTCCTTCTCCTTAATTGCTTCCTTTTCATTGGCTTTCATCGTTATCTCATGAGTCATTAGAGATTCGATGAGTTCCTCAACTTTTAGAATCTTGAGGTCTTTAGTTGCCATGCTCTAGGAATGACTCGAAGAATTTTTCTAACACATTCTTCGTATGTATAAACTTTACCAAGCACTTTTAAACCATTAGTAATGTTAGTAAACCTAGTAAACATGCAACTAACCAATTCATCATTTTGCATAGAAAACATTCATATTCATGCACAAGCATACTTAATTTGTTTTCTTTCACTTGGTTAGTCCCTTCATGGGTTACCTCGAGTAATCGCCAAATTTCTCGAGCATTGTCACAACCTTGTACACTATTGAATTCATCACCATTTAAGACACAGTACAAGGTGTTCATTGCTTTGGCATTTAGACTAAATTTCCTTAAGTTATTATCATCATGTTCACTACTCGGTTTGGGTATATTAATGCAATTCTCAGTTTTGATTGGCATGTATGGACCATTTTCAATTATATTCCATACGCTATAGTCCATAGCTTGGACAAAGATTCTCATCCTAGTTTTCCAATATACATAGTTGTTTCCATCAAATAGTGGGGGTCTAGTAATAGATTGACCCTCTGTGTGTGAGTTATTCAAATTAAAAGCCATAGTTCAATTTACCCAAAAACAACAGTAGATATAGGTTAATCAACTTAAATACGTGCTCTGATACCACTTGTACGTCGAGATTAACCTAAGTGGGGGGGTGAATTAGGTTAACTAAATTTTTTTGTTTACTAAGTCAAATTCGTGCGAGTTGTTTAGTTATTTCTAAACTCTAGTGCGGAATTCTTCAACAAATAAATAAGAGTTTAGAGAGAGAAATTGACAGCAGTTTGGTAACGCGGTTTGGCCAACCTTGCCTACGTCCGCGCTTCAAGGTACCTCCTTGAATATCATTCTCGCTCAAACCTTGAGCTTCACTCCGATTGACTTACGAGTGTCAACCAAACCTTTTGACTCTTTTCTTGAAGGAGCGTCACCCCTTTTACAATGAGCGTTCAAGGAACGAGTTACAATTTGTGCAGTTTTTAATAAACCGACTCACTCAATCTCAAGAAGGATATACAAGTTTTGGTACTAGGATTTGAGAGAGTAAAAGTTTGAGAAATAAATTTGGCAGCACTTCAGCGTAGTTTTTCTCTCGTTAAAATCATTGTCTCAAAATGAGATCGCTTTATCTATTTATAGATTGCTGCAAATTTGTCCAGTTGGGTCGACACAAGCACTAGCCGATAGACGCATCAAAATATAACCGTTGTGAGTTTTCTGCCCGTTGGTGCTTATCTGCCGAATTGGGTCGACACAAATGTTTTTGGGGTTGACACAAAATCTTCTCTAGAATTTGTTGGGGTCGACACAATGTTTGTTCGGTCGACACAAACTTGAAGAATTCTTCTCTTAGAAAAGCTGGGTCGACACAAATGTTGGTTGGGGTCGACACAAATTCTAAAGGATTCGTCTCTGGAAAACGCTAGGGTCAACAAAAGAATATGGGGTGGACAAAAAAATGAGTTGGCTCTAGCTTTGGAGTCCACATGTAAAATGCAGGAAGGGTCGACACAAGGGTTTGAGTAGGGTCGACACAGTGTTATATCTAGGGTCGACACAGACAGTTTAAATGGGTCGACACATTAGCACGCTGTACTGCCTTTTTGGGTCGACACAAAATGTATAGGTGGGTCAACACAAATTGATGTGCCACAGATTAGCACATCTAGAAGCGGAAGCAAACTATTTTCTAATGAGTTTATTGATTTTGTAGGAAGCTTGTTTTATAAAGGTTTAATCAAGAAGCCAAAGATGAAGGGCATGGTGAGCCCTAGTTGTCAAGTGGGGTTGATGCATTTCATGGGCCAACCACACTTGATGAAGGAAGAGGAGTTCAAGGGTGGCACATTAAGGTGGCCCCAAATCACCAAAACATGAAGGAGAAGACATGTTTTCCTTTTGACAACTTTGTGTAATAATTTAGTTAGTTTTATGTAATAATTAGGAGGATAATTAGTAGCTTAAATTTGTGCACATGTAAGGGTACTTAGTGTAACGCCCGATTTTTCCTTTGCTTAATTAATTTTTTTTTTTTACACATGTACTCTCTTTAAACAATTTAAGGTAAAACTTATCAATTTGAAATCCTTGAGATAAAATACAGCGGAAGAGTTTTGTTTAACTTCATCAAGACCAATTATATTAAAAAATAGTTATAAACTAAACATCATATTATACATTCGTTTTCAAACAGAACATTTTCATTTACATGAGCCACCCACCGGTCAAAATTGCACTAACAGCCGCAAGCTTCCGCGATGGACGCACTCCACAACCTCAAGCATTTATCCCTACATTACAAAGCTTATTAAATGAGCCTAACGCTTAGTAAGTTAATCCATAACAATAAAACATTCATGTGACCTTTATGTATATGCTGCTTTATAAAAAACAATGCAGTTTACTTCATTTTCGTGGTGTGGATCCGCCCCCCATATGACGACCATCCACAAAACTTGAATTCAGAGTTTACATCACGTATATCATCATTTCATTTCTTTTCTTTCACTTAACAGTCCAGTTAATGTGGGTAATACCGTCTAGGGGAGAGTAGGCACCATTTGGTCCAACCTCTCGGGACAGCCAAACTCAACCCCGCCCCACATGTAACTATTTACTTACGTTTCGTTCATTTCATTTATTTCATTATTTGATCGTTGAAGGAACCACGAGAGAGAGTAGACACCATTTGGCCTCCCTCGAGGCTGTCTAACTCAAGCTCCGCCTTCAACGACCCGTTGCATATTATCATGAAAATCATGCATGTAAATCATTTTCGTATTTTTCTTAAAACCATGATGCATGAACAATTAAAATGCATGAACACGTAAACATGAAATAAAATATACAATTCAAACATTGCAAGCATTCTAAACATGCATCTTTATTCTAACACCAAACATCAATCATTCATCATACAAGGCACACAAACATATCCTCAAATAAATTGAGGTCGGTGTATTGTGCAGTACACCCCAAACAATCTAGCATATTTCATAATCATAAAATCCTAATCTTTGTAATGTAGTCCCCTTAGGGCCAATCACATGCAACATTAACTTACCTTAGGTCCTTAGCTTTATTGAAAACTTAATCAATACGTTGCTGCACTTGAAAAACCTAAAACGCAAGTAACATTATTCATTAACTTCAAACAACCATAACTTCTTTGATAATGATCCGTTTCTGATGATTAAAGTGTCAAATTGTTCCTTAAACAGTCCACTATAACTTCTTAGGAGACATCCAATTCAGAAAACTAAAGCATATTGACTTACGTCGACAAAACAGAGGGCATTCACTGTTAGAACAGTGATTTAGGTCGACATAAACTTTATGGGGTCGACCCATGTCGACAAACAGAGACGTCGTGCTTCTGGAATTGAGTTTTGGTCGACCCAAACTACAAGGGGTCGACCCAAACTCCCCCCCAATTTTCGTACACCAACTTGCGACGTCCATAACTTTTCCTACATAGCTTCAAATCAAGTTATTCCAATGGCTATAAATTCCTCTAAGTGTCTACTTTAACTCTTATGAAGAATATAAACTCTAAATCGTAATACATATTGACTGAACCTTCAAGACTCTAACTTTTTTCATACTTAAAAGATTTCACGACAATTAACATGAAATCATTCATATCTCTCCATCAATTCAAACGATACTCTTATTTTTTATCATCAATAAACCTGAACTTAAAGATAGAAGAGTTACCTTGGACTTCAATCTCCTCGGAACTTCTGAGTCTTCTCCTCTCCTCTGAAATAAATTTCTTTCTCCCTCTTCTTTCCTCTCATAGAACTTCCTTTCTTTCTCAATCTCCCTATCCCCTCGTCAAGACGTGTAACTTAAAGTAAAATAGGGAGAAGGAACCATGCTGGTAGGGGAAAGGCCGATCATGCCTTCTTATCCCTTTAGTTAAACCAAAAACAATGTTTCTTCATGCCCACCGTCAGATTTCTCCACGTTTTTGGCTGACTTTTCAACAGCATGGATGAATGTGTCGACCCTTTCTACATCCTGGGGTCAACCCAAACTCACATTTGTGTCGACCCCTATAATTTCCTGGGGTCGACCGAAACTTACGTTTGTGTCGACCCCACCAAATTCCTTGGGTCGACCCAAACACACAATTGTGTCGACCAAACATTGTTCATAGGTCGACTGACATTTAAAACTTTCATAACTTTTGTTATACAACTTAGATTTCTATGATTCAAACACCATTCTTTTTTTAATTAAATATATTTTAACTTTGTAGAAGGCATAAACTTTAAATTATGAATTTAACATAATCAAAAATACGAAACACCAAACATCCCTCAAAATCCATAATTCCATAGGCCGGTTTTGCTTTACCAACTTCAAATAAACATAACTTTCTCTCTGAAAGTTCAATAGAAATTATCTACCTATCAATCTTCTTATCTTGACGTCTAATACAACTTTGTGGAAGAATACTTTGCCATTTATGCTCTTCTAAGGCATGTTATGATCGAAACACATAAACTACTCTGTTACCAAATTTCAACCCAACATTTATTACCAACCATTGGGTTTTCTCTATACCTTTCCAATTCAAGAAATTCTTGTTTCTGTAGTTTCATCTACTAGTCTAGTAAATTTCATTAGAAGAAATAGACTCCATGTAATGACCCTAAAACCTCAGAATTAGGTAAACACTAAATTTGTTTCCAATTCGTCTCCATATTCATCTTTTCTTAGTACATTTCATTCCTTAAACATAAAACACTAAATTCATATAATGTTATTTTACATTAAAAAAAGTGGGGTGTTACACTTAGTGTACCCGTGGCATGGAAGGGTGATCAAAACATCCATGGTGATGAAAACAACATTTCTGATTTCGGCCCAAGCTGACCTTCGAGGATTGTGCAGCCGTTTCGACAACCTTCCGGACCTGTTTTGGACAAACATGCTTCTACAAAAATGTGGCCCACATATTAAGGTTTCCAGAATTGGGCAGAACATAAAATTTGGACAACAACTGCCCAGCCAACGATCGCCATTACAGAGGCCTCCAGAAGATGGAGCGGCCCAAGAGCATCCAACCCATGGTGGCTGATCCATGACCATGTTTGGCCCCAACGGAAAGGAAGGCTGAATTTCATCTTTGTCCTTCATGGAAGCAGCAGCTAGCAGCCCATGGAAGTGCCCAACCATTATGATGTGCTCAGGAACCAACAACCACCAAAGGGGGCGACAACCCGGAGCCGAGCAAGACATCTAGCTAACATGTTTGTTAATTTTGCAGGTTTCACTTTTTCTTCCTTGGATCTCTTAGGAGCTCCCTCACATCATGATCAAGAACTCCCCAAGCATTGCTTACAATGGGAGTATAAAGAAGAGGAGAAGTTGGCCGAGTTACAAGATTCTCCTTGCCGAAGCCTCCCACCCGAACCGTGACCACATCCGGCTCCATGCATTAAGATGGCCGAATGCCCCGTCACCATTATGGGAGAGTAGTTCCAGCAAGAAGAGTCCATAAGGAGTGCTGAATATTTGTATATGTATTTGGGGTTATAAATCTTTTAAGTAGGGAAGTATGTTTTTGTTGTAATCAAATTGGTTCGGTTTGAACCAATTTTGTTGGGGATTTTGGTTCGGTTTGGACCAACCCAAGCCCTTTTTGAGGGAACTTAGGTCCAACCCTAAGTTTCCATTCTTCCCTCCTTTTTAGATATGCTTGGGACGTGGCTTAAGTTGATAGTTCCATGTGGTTGGATTAGGAGGCTTGGTGGGACCCAATTCTCACCTAACTCCTACTCTAGCCACTCATTGGTCCCTAATTTAGGTTTATTTTTTTTATTTCTTTTGTGTAATTTGGAGGGTGTATGAAACCCTCTTCCACGTTGAATGAAAGGCAGAGAAAAGAATTTGGTAAAGTGAAGAAGCTTAAAGCTCTCTCCATCCTCTCCTTTCCTCACGGCAAGGTTAGATTTTGGTGAGTAATATCCACAATCTTTCTTTGTTTTTGGTGTTGGTGTCTTGCTAGAGCCACTTAGCCCTTATTCCAACCTTCCTCCACACTTGTTTTGGGTCAAGGTAAGCTTGGAAATCACATAGCCTTCCTTCCATTTGTTGTTTTGGAATTGATGTTGTCATTGTTGGTTGCTGCCGGTTGTAATGTAAGCTAATCCCCGTTCGTATCCCAAGAGTGTCCTCCATATCAACTTTCGTTTCCCATGTGCTAATGTCCTGAAATTTGGGCTGTGAGTTCCTCTTTTAGGTCTTGAAATATTTGGTTTGTCTTTGTGTTCCCTGTTCCTCCTATCTAAAAGTTGTGCATGCGTTTTTTCCTCCTTTCTTCTTCCGAACTCCAGCAATCTCGCAATTCTGTCCATTAATTTTCTATTCAGCATAACTCCTAGCCTACCTGTGTGTTTTCTATGAAACTACTTGCATTGTCTTCCCCTTTGATTGAAGTTGTTTTCTGCTTATTTTCACGATCCCAGACTCTCTACATTGGGAGTTGTTCAGTCGTCTCTACCACCTAATGCTCTGCCAATTGGTAATTTTGTCTGTTTGTGCTTCTAAATGTATCCCCGTGCCATTTCATGAAACACACGTGATTTCACCCTAAATCTAGACCAAACTTAGTTCCTTCCCTAAAGTCTAAGTCCCCAAAATTTCAACCCAAAAGCAATTTATTGCATGTTTGAATTGTATATTTTATTGCATGTTTTTGTATTCATGCATTTTAATTGTTCATGCATCATGGTTTTAAGAAAAATACGAAAATGATTTACATGCATGATTTTCATGATAATATGCAATGGGTCGTTGAAGGAGGAGCTCGAGTTAGACTGCCTCGAGGGAGGCCAAATGGTGTCTACTCTCTCCCGTGGTACCTTCAACGATCAAATAATGAAAGAAATGAAATGAACGAATTGTACGTAAATAGTTACATGTTGGGCGGGGTTGAGTTTGGCTGTCCCGAGAGGTTGGACCAAATGGTTCCTACTCTCCCCTAGACGGTATTACCAACATTAACTGGACTATTAAGTGAAAGAAAAGAAAAGAAATGAACGATACTGAAAACTGCATTGTTTTTATAAAGCAACATATGCATAAAGGTCTCATAAATGTTTTATTATTATGGATTAAGTTACTGAGCGTTAGGCTCATTAGATTAGCTTTGTAATGTAGGTGATGAAATAAATACTTTGGATTCTACTTACCGTTGATAGATGCTCGAAGTGGTGAAGTACGTCCATTTCTGAAGATTGTGGCTGTTAGTGCGATTTTGACCGGTGGGTGGCTCATGTAAATGGAAACGTTTTGTTTGAAAACTAATGTATAATATTATGTTTAGTTTATAACAGTTTTGTAATATCTTGGTCTTAACGTTAAGGTACAAGTATGTTTTGGATTATTTATTACGAATATAATCGATTTTCATGAAGTTAAATAAAAGTCTTCCGCTATACTTTATCTTAAGGATTTCAAATTGATAAGTTTTACCTTAAAGTGTTTAAAGTAGGTACATGTGTAAACTAAAAATTTAATTAAGCAAAAGGAAAAACCTGACGTTACAATCTCGATAGTGGATGCTCGAGACATATGACGGGAGATCCCTCAAAATTCTCTTCCATTAAACAAAAGAAAGGAAATGTCACATTTGGAGGGAACCAAAAAGGGAAAATAATTGGGATTAGAAGCATAGGTAACTATTCCTCCCATATCCATGAAAATGCTTTATTAGTTGACAGTTTAAAACATAATCTTTCAAGTATTAGTCAACTATGCGATAAAGGCTATAGAGTCATTTTTTAACCTAAAACATGCATAATAAAGGATAGCTCAAGTAGTAAAATTTTATTCATAGGTCATAGATCTGAAAATGTTTATACTATTGATATGAATAATGTTGTTTGTTTTGATGAAAAATGCTTTAGTGCAAATTTTTCTCTTGATAGTTGGTCATGGCATAGGAGGCTAGGCCACGTTACCATGGATACCTTTGCTAAGATCTCAAAGAAAAATCTTGTTAGGGGCCTTCCAAGAATATCTTTTGAGAAGGATAAATCTTGTGATGCATGTCAAATGGCGAAGCAAACAAAGAGTTCATTTGCTTCAAAAGGCAATGTGTCTTCCTCTAAACCCCTTCAACTCCTTCACATGGACCTTTTTGGTCCTTCCAAAGTAGCAAGTCTAGGTGGTAAATATTATGCATTTGTGATTGTTGATGATTTCTCAAGATTCACTTGGGCATTCTTTTTTAGATCTAAGGATGAGACTTTTGAGACTTTCTCATCTTTTAGGAAGAGAGTTCAAAATGAAAAGGATCTCTCCATTGTAGCTATTCGGAGTGATCATGGAGGAGAATTTGAAAATGAGAAATTTGATCTTTTATTTCTTAAGTATGGTATCAATCACAACTTCTCTTCCCCTAGGACTCCTCAACAAAATGGAGTTATTGAGAGAAAGAATAGGTCTTTGCAAGAGCTAGCTAGAACTATGCTTAGTGAAAATGCTCTTCCTAATTATTTTTGGGCTGAAGTCGTTGCCACGGCTTGTTATATAATTAACCGAGTATCAATTCGACCAATCTTAGAAAAGACCCATTATGAGCTTTGGACGGGCAAAACCCCAAGTGTCAAATACTTCAGGCCCTTTGGATGCAAATGTTATATCCTGAATACCAAGGACAATCTAAGAGAATTTGACTAAAAACCCGACTTTGGAATTCTTCTAGGATATTCATTGAATAGCAAAGCTTACAGGGTGTTCAACAAGAGAACTCTAGTAGTTGAAGAATCAATGCACGTCTCTTTTGTTGAATCACCTTCTTAATCAAGTAATATGGACAAAAGTGATGAACTCGTAAAAGAACTAGATTCCTTGACTCTAGAAGAAAATGAGAAAGACTCTCTTGAGGTTACTCCGTCTGAAAATCCTCCAACCTCTCTAGAATCGGAACCAGTGAACCATACTAATAGAGACCTTCCTAAAGAGTGGAGATATTCAAAAAGCCATCCATTAGAAGATGTGGTAGGTGATCCCTCATTGGAAGTTAAAACTAGAGCCTCTCTTAGGAATCTGTGGGCCAATGTAGCATTCTTATCTCAAGTAGAGCCTAAGAAGTTTGATGAGGCCATAAAAGATGAAAATTAGATTATGGCCATGCAAGAGGAACTTAATCAATTTGAGAGAAACCAAGTATGGGAATTAGTTCCTAGACCTATTGATCGCACCATCATTGGAACTAAATGGGTATTCAAGAATAAACTAGATGAACATGACATTGTCATTAGAAACAAGGCAAGATTAGTAGCAAAAGGTTATAATCAAGAAGAAGGTATAGATTTTGAGGAGACCTTTGCACTGGTGGCCCGAATGGAGTCAATTCGCATGCTTCTTGCCTATGCTTGCTAGAGAGACTTCACTCTATTTCAAATGGATGTTAAGAGTGCCTTTCTAAATGGATATATTATGGAAGAAGTCTATGTAGAACAATCTACAGGTTTTGAGGCCTTTGACAAGGTAGACCATGTTTATAAACTTGATAAAGCTCTCTATAGTTTTAAGCAAGTTCCTCAAGCTTAGTACGATAGCTTGAAGAACTTTCTCTTGGTTAGAGAGTTCAAAATGGGAAAAATTGACTCAACCCTCTTCACTAAACATATTTGTAATGATATGTTACTTTTCCAAATTTATGTGGATGATATTATATTTAGAGCCTTGAATAAAAACCTGTGTGAAGGTTTTGCTTCTCTCATGCAAGATGAATTTGAAATGAGCATGATGGGGGAGCTTAATTTCTTCTTAGGACTTCAAATTAGACAATCATTAGATGGCACAGTTATTTTCCAAGAGAAATATATTAAGGAATTACTCAAGAGATTTGGAATGGACTCTTGCAAATCTTCCAAGACACCAATGAGTACCACAACCAAATTGGATAAGGATGAAGGAGGAAAAAAAGTTGATATTAAGAGGTTTCGTGGAATGATTGGTTCATTGTTTTATCTAACCGTTAGTAGACCCGATATCCTCTTTAGTGTTTGCCATTGTACTAGATTCCAAGCCTCGCCTAAGGAGTCTCACTTGATTCAGGATTATGGTATCCCAAGGGTACTTCCTTTGACTTAATTGGATATTCAGATTCGGATTATGCGGAAGCCTTGTGGATAGGAAAAGTACTAGTGGTACATGCCAATTCTTAGGTGGATCTTTAGTATCATGGTTCTCTAAGAAACAAAACTCTATGGCACTCTCAACTGCTAAAAGCAAGTATATAGCAGCCGGTAGTTATTGTGCACAAATACTTTGGATGAAACACACTTCTGAACACCATAACCTCTCATTCTCTAAGATTCCAATTAAATGTGACAACACTAGTGCAATAAACATCTCCAAAAATCCTATCTTACACTCTAGGACTAAGCATATAGAAATTAGATATCATTTTATCAAAGATCATGTCCAAAAAGGAGATGTTATTTTGGAATTTGTCAATTATTGTGACCAATTGGCAGACATATTTACTAAGCCTCTAGATAAGAAAACTTTTTGTGGAATTAAAGTTCGATTGGGGATAATCAGATTTGATGGTGCTTCGATACATCAATTTTTGCTTCTACTGCTTTCCATGACAATGGTCGACACAACAAGGAGTATGTCGACCGGTCCTTCTAATCTGACATAAGGCGGTCGACATAAAAAAAAGAATCTGTCGACCGGTCCATCAATTCTGCTTCCGATCGGTCGACACTATCCACGATCGGTCGATCGATGTCCAGTTTTCTCACAGGTTTTAAAACCCTTTTCCGCGATTGGTTTATTTATCCAGACTTCCTCTCCCATGCAAAAATCCCTCAGGCGTCTCCCTACTCCTCCGTTAAGTGTCTGACGCTCATTTCTCTCAATTTCCTTCTTCTCCACGCCCTATGGCTTCCTCCTCTCAACCTCCAGTCAAGTAAAAACGTTCATCTACGTCAAAAACCGATAACCCTCCTTCTTCTCCTCCGGCGATTGACAAACACTTATTCCGAAATGAGTCGGCTCAAGATAGGTATTTCCAAATCTTTCAATCTTTGCCATTAATCTCGAGTAGGGTTTATAGGCCACATCGCATTCAAGGAATAGATTTTTCTGAATCTAGTGATTACTTGGGATTAAGCACTTTGTTTAGCTTTAGGAAAAAATATCATGAGGAGGCAATTCACCTATTTTATGCTAATTTGCATTCTACCCCTCATCCCTTTATTTTAAAGAGCCTTGTGTATGGAAAACCAATCAAGATCACCGTTTCATTTTTTAATTCATTGCTAAATTATCAAATTAACGAGCACACCGATCAATACTATGAACAAGGGAAGGAGCCCTCTCTGGTTCGGTGCTCAGATTATAGGAATTTTCTAAGATTGGTTCCTAGGGATCCCGAAAATGTGCCGTACATACCAAAAGCTAGTGACCTTAACACCACGGCACGATTAGTTCACCATATCACCACCTACAATCTTTTGCCTAAGGAAGGGCATAGAGACCACATAAGCCACATGGAAATCTACGTTCTCTACATGTTCTTTCATCGGCATCGCTTCAACGTTGGTTTCATAATAATGAGGCGCATGATGGAAGTTTTGGATGCGCATCTAAGTCTCTACCCTTCAACCTTCTGCTAATGGAGATTTTCTCAAAGCAAGGAGTTCAATTCCCTCCTTCCACGACACTTATCCAAGTTAGGAATCTTGATATATATTCTGACTCCACACTTGCACGTATGAGATTAGCTCAAGATGAGGATGGAGTTTGGAACTACAAGAAGATCATGCCTCACCGACCTCCTACCTCTTCCACTTCAAGTGATCCTCCCCTGACTGCCGATGAGATTCACATTCCTCCTGAGCATCGGACCACGCGTGGACAACATCATTCTTTCTCCTTGTCTGAGGAGCCCTTTGACATGCTCATTGGTCTCATCTCCAACCTTGTATCCTCCGTTGAGTCTCTTCACAACAAGGTTGATGGTCTTAAGAAATAGATTGATGCTTGGGATGAATACTTTGAAGAAGAAGACGACTATGAAGAGCCAGCGACATCGCGTCCTAGAGCTCCAGTTCACTCCTCTCTAGCTCCTAATACTGAATCATTTCCTGCTCCGACTATTGATCCATCTGTCACACCGGCTCGCGATCCTGACATGGTACCTATATCCACCCCCGGTACGGTGTTGATCCCATCTCATGTAGGAACTGAGGTCCTCGACTCTTCATCCACTGTGCCTATAACTTCTCTAGCCATGGGAGTAGTTTGTAGATTTTTTTTTCTTAGATATTTTGGATCAATTCTCCACTCATGGATGTTCTCTTTCCAGATCTTTGTCTCAAACTAAATTATCTCTCTGTGAATGCTTTAACATTTTTTTTTATAAAGCCAATGGGGGAGATAGATTGCATTATTATATAGATTGCATTATTCTATGCCTTAATTATGATTCCATGAGCATGAAAAGTTATAATTATGATTGAATGAACATAAAAAGTAATATTCAAATTTTTCTATATTTTTCTATATCCTAGTATTGGGAAGTATCCATATTCTATGGGGGAGTATTTAAAATTGTGAGAACATAGTAGATTTTTTATGATAATTATCGTTCATGAGAATGTATGAAAGTTAAATTAAACTATGTTGTAGTGTAACTAATGTCTAACAAGTTGGTCGAGTGCTGCAGAATTTTGTAAGTTCTCTCAAGTTATGTCGACCGTTGTTCATATATGTCGACCTCAACAATTCCAGAGAAGAGATGTATGTCGACCGCTATTCATATATTTCGACTACAACAATTCCAGAGAAGAGATGTATGTCGACCGCTATTCATATATGTCGACCGCAACCATTCCAGAGAAGAGATGTATGTCGACCACCCAAAGATGTATGTCGACAGATGCAAAGTTCCAGAGATGTAAGCCATGTCGACCAATACAGACTTATGTCGACCGGCTATGTTCCAGAGACAACATTTATATCGACCTCACAAGACATATGTCGACCGATGCTAAGTTCCAGAGATGTAATCTATGTTGACTGATAAAGACTTTTGTCAACCGTAGAAGCTCCAGAGTCAAACACTATGTCGACCGCTCGATTGTTAGGTCGACCGTTCAGGAAAAACTACAAGCGACAAAGCTCCAATTTTCTAATGAGTCTAAACAGATATATTGCGGTCAACCTCTCTCGTACATATGTCGACCGCCCAAGCCTGATCTGCTGCAGAATTATACATAGCTGAAGAAAAGCTATTTGAGGTGATGATTTTTTTAGAGAAAAAGACACGCTGAAACTCTGCCAAAATCATTCTTGATTTATCTGTTACTCTCTCAACTCTTGTATTTACTTTAGATCATTCAATTGGTGATTGAGAGAGTCGGTTAAAAACCGCAAATACTTATATCAATTCTCTTGAGCGAATTTGTAAAGGGGTGACGCCTCTGAAAAAGAAGAGTCAAAAAGGGGTTACACCTCTAATAAAGTAGAGTCAAGTTTTAAAGGTTAGATTGACACCCGAACGTTCAATCAAGTGAAGGATCTTCAAGGAGCTATCTTGAAGCACAGATGTAGGCAGTTGTTGGCCGTACCGCGAAAACATATTGGTGTCAAATTCTCTCTCTCTCTCAAATTTTACTTTGTTGACTGTGCTTGCATAAACTGAATTTGATAACCAACCCTTTTAGTTTTGTGCTTAAGGAATTTAACTTACAAAAATTTTTAATTAACCTAATTCAACCCCTACTTAGGTTAAAATCGGTCCTACAACAATGAATTTATGCTATAAAACATGGCATGTTACCTGATTTCTGATTTTTGAATGATCTATATGTTTAGGTCATCAATTGGATTAAAAATGACTCAAGTGGATTAATTGAAGCTAACTGATAAGGTAAGTTACTATTAAGATTGTTTGGCCCTTAAGTGAGACTGCATTGCAAAGATTAGGATGTATGTTTGTTGTGTTGTAAGTTTATTTGCATATTATGTTTGATGTAATGTAAGTAATGTTCATAGTCACAGAGTCATGCATCATAGTTTTAAAAAATGTCAACGAAATATTTTCATGCATGGTTTTACAACGTAGTTGGAGGTAAACGAGATATAATTGGTGGTATGGAAAGCCAATTATGTTTCAACTCCGATGAATTAAGAACTTGAATATCAAAACATTAAAGCAAATGGTTATTATATAGGACTGAACTGTAACACCCAACTTTTTGATGTACAATAACATTTTGCGAATATATAATGTTTTATGGTTAAAGAACGGAATGAGCTAAGAAAAGATGAATATGAAGACAAAATTACATATTGGAAGTAATGAATTGACGAATCGGAAACAATTTTGGTATTTACCTAATTTCTAGGTTTTAGGGTCTTCACATGGAGTTGGTTTCTTCTAATGGAATTTAAAAGATTAGCAAATGAAACTACAGAAACAAGAATATCTTAAATTAGAAACATATCAAGAAAGTTATGAATCTTAGAAACCAAGAATTGGTAACGAATTTTGGGTTATAATTTTGTAACGGAACAATTTTTGTGTTCCAATCATATCATGTCATAGAAGAGCCTAATTGGCAAAGGTTTCACCTAAAACGTTGTAGTAGACATCTAGTTAAGAAGACTGATAGGTATATCCACTATATTGAAGTTGTTTAAAGAAAGTTATGCTCATTTAAAGTTGGTAAAGGAAATCTGGACTATAGAGTTATGGACTTTTGAGCGATGTTCGATCTTTTGTATATTTGATTACGTTAAACTATTATTTTGAAGTTTATGTCTTCTACAAAGTTAAAGTCAGCTCAATGAGGAAATTATGGGTTTTTGAAGTACGAAAATCAAAGTTTTTATCAAAAGTTATGAAACAATTAAAAGGTCAACACCTTGAACTCTCAGGCTGGTTAAGGGTGACACTTTGAATGAGAGGTTGACACTTTATTACTGAAATGTTGAATTTTCAATTGAATTTTTAAGGAAGTTAATCTATGATTAATTAAGGATGGACAAATAGGAAAGTTCCACGTGGATTAAGAGATGGTTAGCTTGGATGGTGACACCTCATGCTTTTTTTAAGCTTCACACCACCACCTTCTTTCTCTCTCTTCTGTTTATTATGAAAGATAGCTTTACCTGATAAGGAGACCACGAAACTCTCTTCTTCTCGCTAGTTTTCTCTCATTCAAAGAGCTCAAGGGGTGAATTGGAAGAATTGACACCACTAGTGCAAAACAAATGAGTGTTTTGTGCACTATCTCTAGTAATCGGTAAAGAAGAAGAGAAAAACCCAGCAAGGAAAAGGGTTCTATCAAAATTCTACACATCCTAAGGTATTTACTTTAGCCCTAGAAGATGTAATTTCAATTCGGAGCAGAATAAGATTTGGAATTGTGTATTGTTTTAATCTCATGCAAAGTTATTCGGGAAAAATTGAGAATCTGGATAGGTTCTAGGGTTTTGGAAATTCCGAATTGTTGTGATGGTTTTCTGAGTCTGTTGCCTTCTACAAAGTTGTAGTACACAAGCAAAAAAAGATAATACCATTCAATTTACTAAAATTAGAGCTGTACAGATTAAGTTATCTAATGTGGAAGTTACTCTTTGAACAGAAACAGTTATCCGAAAATGTTCTTCTGCCAAATTTTATAGTTGCATTGTTTTGGGAATGTTCTGTTTGTTTATTGTAGTTTATGTCTTTGAAAAAATGTAACAGATATCCTAATAAAGAGGTAGCCACTTTAAGTACTGTAATAAAATATGTAAATAAAAAGTTATGAAATTTTGAAGTGTCTATAAAGATAAAGATTTCAATTCTGGAATGTTTGGAGCAGTTTTGTAGTTCTGCGTTTTGCATGATGTTCGGGTTATCAATTGATTTTTGTGTCTTCTAATGAAATGCAATTGACACCTAAAAAAAGATTCTGGCACATAGTTTGAGTTCATTAGATCAATATCGTGTGAGTAATGGTCTTTACACTTGGCTGTAAAATCAGGGGTAGAATATCTAAAATCTGATTTGGTAATTCTTTATTAGGGTTGTCAATTAGAGAACGGTGGTTGATCAATTCAGTTCATTGAAGCAAAGAATCTAAGGTAAGTAATCATTGCATGTGTTTGGCCCCTTGTGGGACTACATCACAAAGGATAAGACATAAGGATGATGCGTTTGATTACTTAGATATCCATTAAGTAAAGAATGTCTTAGGAGTTTGTTTGTTTTTATGATAACATTATTAATGATATTCTGTTGGGGTGTATCGCACCGTACACCAACCCAAGTGCTTTGGGTTTGATTGGTGCTTGATTGACATTGTTTGATGTTTATGTATTATCATAAGTCAAGAGTTAAGTCAAGTCAAGTTTACTAGGAATGTTTATTATGGTTGACTTGGGAGATGTTTGATATATTATGTTGCTTGCACTTAAATTATGTTACCATGTCATGCATATGTATGAATCATGTCCATGCATCATGTTTTATGAAAGATACGAAAATGTTTTCTCATGTATGTTTTTAAAATGTCACCCAACGGATGATGAAGGTGGCATGGGACACATTCATCATCCAATTCATAAATGTATGTAAAGTCGAGATCAAGTTATGGGAGAAGGTGGAATTGGCTGCCTCATGGAGGCCATATGGTGCCTATTCACCTTCATAAGATGTGACGCCAACACATGTCAAGTTAACTTAAGATAACGATAAGGAACGAAATGAATGTGCATGTTTTTCAAGAAACATCATGCTCATGTTAGGCATGTAAGCTCATTCGATTACTTACTGAGCTTTAGGCTCACAAGTTATACTTTGTGATGTAGGTAATGAAGATGAAGGTGAGGGACTTAGCCCTCAATGTTTGATGTACCGATCATGACATGGAGGAGGCAGATCCGGTGCGGGAAGCTTGAATCGTTAAGTGTCGACCGGTGGGGATGTCAAGATGTTCATTTGAAGTATTTTGGAGTGTTTACCTTTGAACAATGTTATGTTTTAAAAGTTTAATTTTGTTAAATGATGTTGTGTAAAGATGTTTATTATGTATATTACACGTTTTGATTAAAATATATATTATATGAGCTTTGCGGTATTTTATTTGATGGATATTTTGATTACCAATATCTTATTTCAAGTAAATGTCGAGTTTACTATGATTTCTAATTAAAGTCTTCCGCTGTATTTTCACGAAAAAGAATTCAAGAGGAAAATTTTTAAAGAAAGAAAAATTTTACCGCGATCAAGTTTTATGGGGTGTGACATGAACACTCCAAGCAGTAATGTAAGTGGGCCCAGTAGATGTTGAAGTAGGTGGAGGGCAGTATTCTTGTACGATTCCCGAGCCGTCGCTTACTTGTTGCTTTTCTGGTTCACTTACTTACATTACTAACGACCTCATAACTGTTGTTATACGAGAATTCCACTAGTGGTAACAACATGCTCCATGAGTTTTGAAAATCCATAACGCACGCACGCAACATATCCTCAAGGATTTGAATGGTCCTCTCAGTCTGGCCATCTGTTTGAGGATGAAATGCCGTGCTAAATGCCAACTCTGTTCCCATAGCTTTGTTCAAATTCTTCCAAAATCTTGAAGTAAACTTTGGATCTCTATCAGATACAATGGAAACTGGAACTCCATGTAATCTTATAATTTCCTGCAAATATAACTCAGCATACTTTTCCACGGAAAATTTTGTTTTTACCGGAATAAAATGAGCAGATTTTGTCAAACGATCAATAATTACCTAAATGTTGTCATGACCTTTAATCGTTGTAGTCAATCCGACTAAAAAATCCATAGAAATATGGTCTCACTTCCATTCCGGAATCACCAATGACTTAAGCATTCATGCAGGCCTCTGATGTTCTGCTTTTACCTGTTGGAATACGACACATGATTCCACATATTTCATGATATCCTTTTTCATTCCCGACCACCAAAAACACTGTTTCAAATCCTGATACATCTTTGTATTTCCTGGGTGAACCGAAAATTTTGAAGAGTGAGCTTCTCTCAATATTTCATTCTTCAATTCTCTGTTACGTGGAATATACCATCGATTACGGAATTTAAGTATCCCCTCCTTTGAACACTGAAATTCAAAAGAATTAGGCAACTGCCCTTCCATAAACTGCATATACCTCAAATCCTCTTTTTGAGCTTCCCCAATTCTGTCCAACAAATTTGGTCTCACAGTTAAAGTAGCTAACTGCATGCTAGATCTAATATAACTTCAATGTCTGCCCTTTGCAGCTCACTACAAATTTCTAACGAAATTTCCATCATCTCTGACTGCAGTGCTACTGACTTCCTGCTCAGTGCGTCAGCTACCACATTAGCCTTTCCTGGATGATAGTTAATCTCAAAATCGTAATCTTTAACAAATTCCAGCCATCGCCGCTGTCTTAAATTCAGCTCTTTTTGTGTGAAAAGATACTTGAGACTCTTATGGTCCGTGAATATCTCACAATGACGTCCATATAAGTAATGTCTCCAGATCTTTAGGGCAAAGACTACTGCTGCCAACTCTAGATCATGGGTAGGATAGTTCTTCTCATAATCTTTCAATTGTCGCGATGCATAAGCAATTACTTTACCTTCTTGCATCAGCACACATCCTAAACCCATCAACGACGCATCACAAAATATACTAAATTCTCCATCTTCCATTAGAAGTATTAGCACTGGTGCTGAGGTTAACTTGTCTTTCAATAGTTGAAAACTCTTTTCGCAATCCTCTGACCACCAGAACTTCATGTTTTTTCTTGTTAATCACGTCGATGGCGTAGCAATCTTAGAAAATCCTTTAATAAATCTTCTATAGTACCCTGATAAACCAAGAAAACTTTCCACTTCAGTTACATTCTTTGGTGGTGGCCATTCACGAATAACTTGCACCTTTACTGGATCAATGGATACACCTTCTTTAGAAATCACGTGACCCAGAAAATTCACCCGTTCTAACCAAAATTCACATTTAGAGAATTGGCATATAACTGATGTTGCTTCAATATACTTAAGACCATCCTTAAATGCTCCTTATGTTCCTCTTCCGACTTAGAATACACCAGAATATCATCGATGAACACGATGACAAATTTATCGAGATACTCATGGAATATCCTATTCACAAGGTCCATAAACACTACTAGAGCATTTTTCAAACCGAACGACATTACCAGGAACTCGTAATGTCCATATCAGGTTCTGAATGCAGTCTTTGGAATATCTTCCTCCTTTACCCTTAACTAATAATATCCTGACCGCAAGTCAATCTTGGAAAATACTCGTGCACCCTGCAATTGATCAAACAGATCATCAATCCTAGGCAACAGATACTTACTCTTCACTGTCAATTTGTTTAATTCACGATAGTCGATGCACATCCTTAGGGTTCTGTCCTTCTTCTTTACAAACAAAATAGGGGCTCCCCAGGGGGAGAAACTAGAGCGTATAAAACCCTTGCTCAACAACTCCTCTAACTGCCCCTTCATTTCCTTCATTTCTGCTGGAGCCATTCGATACAGATTCTTTGATACCGGTTCCGCTCCGGGGTAAACGTCTACCACAAATTCAATTTCTCGATCAGGAGGTAGTCCTGGTAAATCATCCAAAAACGCTTCTAAAAACTCTTGAGCTACTGGAATCTCCTACAATTTAGGTCAGATTTCTTACGATAATCTATAATACTTGCAAGAAATACCATACAGCCACCCTTTAGAAATCTCCAAGCTCGTATTGCCGATACAATCGGTAATTGCCTCTTATTCCTTGTCGCCTGAAAATAAAAGGCGTCTGACGTAGGAGGTTGAAAACTGACAATTCTAGTTCTGCAATTTATTGTTGCAAAGTGTCGAAACAGCCAGTCCATCCCCAAAATAATTTCATATGCATTCATCTCCATTATAATGAACTAAACGTCCAATCTACGATCATTGATTTGAACCCCACAATCTATAATTACTTTATCTAACAGTAGACGGTTACGTGAAGGTAGCATCACTTCATACATTTGCTCTGCCACCTCAGGTATCCGGTTCAACTTCTTAGAAAACTCTTCAGACATAAATGAATGTGTAGCTCCTGAATCTATCAATGAAAAGGTACTAACTCCATCTATTAATAATGTACCTGCCACCACAGTCAGATGGTCCGTTTCCTCAGCATCAATCATTGCAAAAACACAACCGGCTATCCTCTTCTGTTTCGGTTTGTTTGGAGGTGCCTTCAGACAATCACGCGCCACATGTCCCATCTATTTACATCTGAAACAGCGTCTGGATCCAGCCATACATTCTCCTGCATGCTTCCTATTGCACTTTGGGCATTCCAATATTGGCCCCAAAATTTTAGCTTGCTTTCCTTTTCTCTGCTCGTTCAAATTTTCACCTGCCATTTTAATCCCATGCACTGGTTGCCATTGTTTACTCGGTTGCGGTTGGACTTCTCGAAAGAACCATCTTTGGGATGTTTTCGGTTGTTGCTTCACCAACTTTGATTTTTCTTCCTCAAGGTCTAGAGCCTTGGAAACAACCTTCGAATATTGAGCATCCTCTGATCCCCAAGTCTTTATTCCTTTATAAATTTCTGGTTTCAATCCTTGCACAAACTGCTCAACTTTATCCTCATTGGTTGCCACCAGCTGTGGAGCAAACCTTGATAGGCCTTCAAACTTTGGCACATATTCAGCTATTGATCCCCACTGCTTCAGTTGCATAAACTCCATTTTCTTTTTATTCTGTTCAGCTCTACTAAAATATTTGTCATAGAAAATTTTCTTGAATTGAGCCCATGATAGTTCTTGCACATTGGTAGTCACCTCAACGGTATCCCACCAATTCCTTGCATCCCTAGTCAGCAAGAAGGTTGCACAATTAACTTTTTCTTCTTCTTCAATCTTAGCATATTAAAATATCTTCTCCAAAGAACGAATCCACTCTTCAGCCAACATAGGATCTGTGGACTATCCATCAAATGACGGAGGATTCATTTTCCTAAATCTCTCACAGCTCAGCTCGCCAGCATTATGGTTTCGTCCATTTCCTTGCTCTTCTCGATTCATCATTTGCTCCAATTGTTGAAACTGACGGTTAACTAACTCTGACAATTGGTTAATAGCAGCCTCACTAGTTCCCTCCTCTGGAATATTTCTTCTTCCTCTCCTCATAGTCCTTCAATCACCATATCACATCATTAGTACTCCCAAATAAGCATCTCTCTACCTTAATCCTTTAATAGCACAGAAGTATTCAAATAATAACAGTTATTGAGCTGTCTAAAGAAAAGACTTAACCCTGTGCACTCACCCTTTCGTTCCCTTATTGTGTGTGTTTTGCTCTGATACCATAATTGTAACGACTCGATTCTTGAGCCGTCGCTTACTTGCTGCTTTTCTGGTTCACTTACTTACATTACTGACGACCCGAGAACTGGTCCGTTACTGGGTCCTTACTTACTTACTTACATTACTTTCTTACATTGGTGGAAAACTTGTTACTTTAATTTCTAAAAACTATCTTTAGTTTATAAAATAGTTTACAAGGAAAACTGTCGAATAATAAAAACATATATTTGAATTCCACCTTTAAGTAAACTACATAAGCATCTAATAATTTAAATCTGCAGCGGAAGAAAAATAGTTCAACATAAGATATATTCATTTTCAAAAGCTTTGTAAGCCATCAATCCAAAATAATATATACATTTTAATTACATCTTCAAAACATTCAAAACATTTTGTAATATAACTCTATGTGTGTCATGCATCACTCCCCGTCGGTCGTCACTCAATAAACTGTATCATTTCGACACTCCTCTGCTCTAACTCCTTGGGCAGTCACTTGCACCCATTCTTCCATTACATTCCCTACATTGTAAAGCCTAAACTATGAGCCTAAAGCTCAGTAAGTAGCATAACTATAAAATGCAATGCATGAGTATGCTATGTTGTTAAAACAATGCACAAGTTCATTCACGTTTCTTACGTTTCGTATCTTCTTTATCTTTGGAAATATTACATGATTTCAAGAACACTGCCCTCCACCTACTTCAACTTCTACTGGGCCCACTTACTACTTGGAGTGTTCAGGCCTGTAATAACCATTTACTTTACTGTTCTGATATTCAACTTCTTAATTCATTGGAGACGAAACATAATTAGTGTCTCATACCACCAATTATATCTCGTTTACCTCCAACTACGTTGTAAAACAATGCATGAAATCATTTCGTTGACATTTTGTAAAACTATGATGCATGACTATGTGACTATGAAACATTACTTAAATCACATCAAACATAACATGAAAATAAGCATATAGCACACATCAAACATACATCCTAATCTTTGCAATGCATTCCCACTTAAGGGCCAAACAATCTTAATACTAACTTACCTTCGTAGCTAGATTGAGTTGATCCACTTGAGTCCTCTTTTTAATCCAATCGATGACCTAAACCTTTAGATCATTTAAGGATGAGAAATCGGGTAACATGACTTGTTTTATGGCATAAAGTCACAACTTACTATTCCAACTTTGAATAACTATAACTTCCTCTATATTGATCCATTCGTGATGCTACGGGTGTCAAATTATTCCATAAAGAGTCTACTATAACTTCTTAGAAGATACCAAATTCACAAAACTAACATAGCATAAAGTGTCAATCAATATTGACATAATAGTGAGCATGCATCTCTGGAAATCAAGGACCGGTCGACCCAAACCATAAGGGGTCGACCCATGTTGACAAAACAGAGAGCATGCGTTTTTAAATCGAGAACCGGTCGACCTAAACTATAAGGGGTCGACCGCAGCTCTCCCCAGTTTCTGTACGCTGACTTCCGACGCCCATAACTTTTTATACATAACCTTGCTGTAATTCTTATACATAACCTTATTGAGTGATTTTAACTGCTATAAATTACTCTAACAGTTTACTCTAACTCTTATGAAGGACATAAACTCAAATTCGTGCTACAATTTTACCAAATCTCAAAAACCCTAACCTTGCACACAATCAACTGATTTTCTAACAATCTACATGAAATCCTTCATTTTTATCTATCAATTCAACCAATACCATCAGATTATCCTTACTGAACCTAAAAGAAACTTAGAAGATAGAAAAATTACCTTGAACTTCAGCTTTCACAAAAACTTCAGAGTTTTCCACTTCCCCTCTCTTGAGATAACTCACTTTCTTACTCTTTTCTCTCACAATATCTCTTTTCCTTCTCAATCTCGCTCTCCCCTTGATCAAGACGTGGGAACTTAAAGTAAAATAGGGAGAAGGAGTCGTGCTGGTAGGGAAATGGCAGACCATGCCTTCTTATCTCCTTAATTAAACAAAAATCAATGTTTCTCTCACGTTTATCCATCAAGATTCTCCACGTTTTGGCTGACTTTTCAACTAAAATTGGGAATGTTTTGACCGAATCTATTCCCAAAAATTATTTGTTTCGACCGTTCGATCCTATGGTCGACTGAAAGAATCCCCGAGAGTTATTTGTGTCGACCCCTCCTCGATTCTGTGGTCGACCGAAAGTATACAATTGTGTCGACCCCTCCTCGATCTTGGGGTCGACCGTTAGTACTTCAGATGATTATATTGTGTCGACCCCTCCTTGATCCTGGGGTCGACCGGTAAACCAGGTGTCGACGGCTAATCCACAGCGGTCGACTGGTAAACAAAGTGTCGACTACTAATTCATAGCGGTCGACTGGAAATCAATTATTTCCTTCATCACCTTCAACCTACTAATTCACCAATATCCAAAATACCTTAACACTCTAATATTTAAGCAACATTCATAAAAATAATTTAAAAGCTTTCATCTTAAAGACACAAATTCTTAAAATAAATTATGGTTGTTATAGTTCTTGAGATCATGTAATATTTCCAAAGATAAAGAAGATATGTAACTTAAGAAATGTGAATGAACTGTGCATTCTTTTATAAACAACATAGTCATATTCTTGTATTTTTACAGCCATGCTACTTACTGAGATTTTGGCTCATAGTTTAAACTTTACAATGTAGGGAATGTAATTGAGGAATGGGTGCAAATGACTGATCAAGAAGTTAGAGTAGAGGAGTGTCCAAATGATATAGTTATTGAGTGACGACTGGTGCAAAGTGAGACATGGGCACACACTGTCATATTTCTAATTGTTTTTAAAGTTTTGAAGATGTAATTAAATTTTATATATTATTTTGGAGTGATAAATAACAAAGGTATTTTGAAAATGAATTTATATTAAGTTGAATTATTTTCTTCCGTTGTATATTTAAAGTATTAAATGCTTATAAATTTTACTTATAAAAGGTGGAATTGAAATCGTTATTTATGAAGAAATATATGTTTTTCAATTTGACGGTTTCTCTATTAAACTATTTTTATAAGACGACAAATAGTTTAGAAACTAAAGTAACAAGTGTCCCACTAATGTAATTAAGTAAGTAAGTAAGAACACAGTAATAGTCTTGTTCTCGCATCGTAAGTGAGTAAAAGAAGAAGTTACAGATAATAACCCAAACGTAAGTCTATTCGTGCACCAATGAGTTGATCGAATAATTCATCTATTTGTGTTAAAGGATATACTTATTCTTTATATTTAGCTTATTTAGCTCTCTATAATGGATACACATTCTAATTGTTCTATCCTTTTTCTTTACAAATAACACCGGAGCTCGTCAGGGTGAATAGCTTGGCCGTATGAACCCCTTGCTTATCAATTCTTCAATTTGACTTTTTAGCTCCTTTAATTCAGTTGGGGCCATCCGACACGGGTTTTAGATACCGGTTCTCCGCAAGAGTATACATCACCTACGAATTTAATCTCCTGGTCTGGTGGCAAACAAGGAAGATCATCTCAAAAAACGTCTGTAAAATTTTACACTACCGGGATCTCCTTCAGTTTGATACTTGGTTGTTTCCAAGTATCAGTAATAATTGCCAAGAATCCTTCACACCCACTTTTCAGTAGTTGTTGAGCATTAATAGCTTATATAGTTGGCATTTTCTTTGCACACTTAACTACTTGAAAAGAATAAATTTCTATACGCAGAGAAAAGAAAAAATCATTGTCCTACAATTTGTTGTTGCATAATGTCGATGCAGCCACTCCATTCCCAAGACTACATCATAACCCTTCATTTTCATGATTATGAAATCAACATATAGTACCTTATCATCTATCTTAACTATGCACTCTCGTAACATATGACTTAAATGTAAATGCTCACCCAAAGGTAGCATCCCATCATACTCATACTCTGCTTCCTAAGGGTAGCAATTAAGCATAGGTATCAACTCAAGTGAAATAAATGTGTGAGTTGCACCCCAATCAATCAAGGTATAAGCAGACATATCTATAATATAAATTGTACCAGGCACCACTACAGATTCATTTGCCTATTCTGGCTGTATCATTTTAAAAACATGTGGTGTCACCTTTGGTTTCTCCTATTCCAGCATCGGGCAAAACATGAAGATGTGTCCTGGTTGCTTGCATCTATAACATTGTCCAGTGCCTTTCAAGCATTCTCCTAGATGTACCCTTTTACATTTTGGACATTGTTGTGGTTGAGAAGACTTCTAAATTTTCTTTTCTCTACCTTAGTTTTCTAATTCTTTTTCTTGTCTTTTACCTTTCGTCATAGTTTGCCCTCTCTTATCTCTTGATGGCTTCCCTTCAGTGTAATTTGATGCAGTTGTACAAACTCCACTAATTTACTTGTTCTGACTATGCGACTATAACATTTCTCGTAAAACACATCTTTAAATTGCTACAACGACATGGTTTGAACATTATTGGTGGCCTTCAAGGTATCCCACAAATATTGTGCATCTTTGGCTAACATATATGTTGCACAACTAAATTTCTCCCCGTCCTAAATTTTTGCATAATAAAACATATCTTCAAGTCTACGAACCCACTCTTCAAGCATATGCTAGGTCCAATGATTGCCCATCAAGACTTGTAGGGCGTAGGTAGCGAAACCTTTCACAAATAAGATCTTTTGACCCAACCGCACAGGGATTTGCTTGTTCTTCTCGTGCCATTAATCTTTTTTATTGTTGAAATTGATGATCAACAATATCTGACAGCCGATTAATTACCTCATCTCTTCCATGATTTCCTTTTACCATTTTCTACTTATCCTACACTGAGTAATAATGTATAAGCAAATACTTAGTCACTTATAATAAGAAAAACTTACTAATGTTGGAGCTTTTTCATACCAATCAAGTTAAGTGTTGTCTGCTGCAAGTAAAAAAAGAATATATTTCGAGCTAGGAAGGACGTTACAAACTTATGGTAGCAGAGCCCAGGTCAAAATCGTGATTTGGTCCTATTCCTATAGTGACATTTTATATTCAGATTTGCCTTCCTTTCCTACTCCTAATTAAGCCTTTATCACTTCAAACAATTTCTAATTGAACCATTTGATAGCATAAAAAACTAACTTGTACACTGGTATTACACTTGGAACCTTTAATCATAAACCGTGAACCAGGAACCGTGAACCGAGAGACCGTGAACTTGAGTCCACCTAAGGGGACAACCAAATCGATTCCAAGGGTTGAGAGACCACAAAATTGAGTCCACCTAAGGGGACAACCAACTCAAACCCCTTCCCAATGACATTTATGTAACTTTCTCTTTCTTTCTTTTATCTTCGACTTTTGTTGGTTATTCGAGCTCAACCCGAATGAACCATTTTCATATCTTGTTTCATATGAAATCTCATGCATGTAAATAGTTCTTAACTTTCTTGAAAACATTATGCATGAGATGCCCATGAACATGCAAAATATGGATGTACCAAGCACATCATTAACATGTGTAGCATAAACATAACAATTCATCACATCATAGCAAATATCAATTCCAATAACATTTCATAAGTTACATTAGCTTAACTACTTAACAATTGCTAAGAGCATATACTTATTCCATTTTGACATAAACCAAATCTTTGTGATAGTAACATAATTGCAGCTTGCTATCCAAAAACACGACATTCATAAATGAATCCAAATTAACACTTCAAAACATATCTTTCAGCCAAATACCATCATTCAACATATTCTGTCTAAACACTAAACAATTCATGTCATAAGAAACAAGCATAACATAACACTTGATGGTGTAGGCCCAAAGAGGCAAAACACAAACATAGCATTGCTTACCTTAAGTCTTTAGCAATTAGGAAACATATAATCAATGCCATTTAATCACTTGATAACCTATAAATAAAACAACTATTAATCGTAATCCGAAATATTGTTCACTGTTTTGCAGCAACTTCAAAGTATCATAACTTATTATATACAACTCCAAATGTCTTCATTTTAAATATAAAATCTCACTCAAGGTGTCTATTTTAACGTGGTAAAAGGCCTTTGCCATTAGATTCGTCTAACATAAGTTTTTAATACAAAACCCGAAACTTGACAGATTTTCCAATTTTTAATCACTTTTGTATAACATTGACAAATAAGAACTAATTCATTTTATCTTTCCTATATATCCACACCTAAGCAATTACAATATGATTAGATATCATTTTGATAGAACGATAAACCATAAATTCCAAATTTCGTGCACTTTAAATAACTAATTATTATACCATTCTTTATTACTAAGAAAATCACAATTATTCTTTAACTAATTATACTATTAATCATGATTAATCTATAAAACGTATGAAATTATTCTTACAACAATATTATTAGCTCAATTGAGTCCTCTTGATGAGATGAACATTTCTTCTCAAGGAATTGGAGGCCAAATATCTCTCATTTACCTCCAATTTTCACTATTTTCTCTCTAAAACCCTCTCTTCATTTTTGCTCCTTTTCTCCCTCTCTCTCTCCAGCCACGAAAATGGCTGATCCTCAGCCATTTCTCACATTTTTCAGATAGATTTTAGGATGAATTTACCTTTTAGTCCAACTTATCCTTTTAGGTTTACCATTTTGCCCTTATATGTCTCTTTAATTGCTAAAATACTACAATTATCACCATTTAATCATACATACTTTAATTAATTAATCTAGATTGGTACTAAGCTAATCCTTAAGATTAATATAATTAATCATGATTAGTAAACCTTAATTACGCCTTAATCACTCACTAATTATGCTTTAATCACAATTAGTCACTAATCAAATAGGGACACGTGGCACTTTCTTATTGCTTCTCTACTTTAAATTACCAAGTCATATTTGTATCTAATAATATTCTTGGACTAAGGTTTATGCAAATAATATCATTGATTAAGGAGGAAATCTAGTGAAGGTGACATATCCTTTAAGCATAAAGTGTAATTTTACTTGCTATCATTTTTATGCTAATTTCTCTAACCCTAGCTTTTTCATCTTAAACGTAAGCAATTTTCTTTTCGGGTATTAAACCTAAACCCTGGATTCCTAGAACCATAGAATTTTTGAAACCTGAACCCTTAATCTTGGAACCCTAGAACTTTAAACCCTGAACTATAAACCTTGGAACCGTGGAACCTTTCACTCTGAACTATTAACCCTTTACTCAAAAACCCTGAACTATGAACCCTAGACCTTGAACCTTGAAACCCTTGAACTTTGTAACCTAGGAACCTTGAACTTTGGAACCCTGAACCCTGAACCTTGGAACTTTGAACCCTCGAACCATGAACCCTTGAACCCTGAATCTTGAACATTGGCTCCTTAAACATGAATCCTTACCACTGGACACTAAACCTTGAACCTTGAAACTCTATAACCTTGTAACTTTGAACTTTGAACTTTGAGCCTTGAACCCTGAATTCTAAAATCTTGACCTTTGAAACCCTGAACCTTGGACCCTGAACCCTGGACCCTTGAACCTTTAAACACTAGACCGTAGAACCCTGAACTTTGAAAACCTTAAACCCGAAACCTTAAACCCTTAATCTTGGAACACTTTTAACCCAAAAATGTAATCCTTAAACCTTAAACCCTGAACCTTAAACCCTGAACCTTAAACCTTAAATCCTAGAACCCTTGAACTCTAGCACATTGAACACTAAAGCCTGGAAAACTAAACCCTAAACCTTGAAGCCTGAACCCTAAACCTGAGAACTTTTAACCCTAAAACCTAGAACTCTGAACTTGCAACTATGAACCTTAAAAACATGGAATCCTAGAAGCCTGAACCCTAAATCCTAAACTTTGAAACCCTGTATTCAGGGAACCTTTAACCCTAGAACCAAAAACTATGGACCTTGGAACCCTCAAGTCTCAAATGCTAAACATTCGAAACCTAAACCATGATCCTTGGAACCATCTAACCTTCATACCCTTGATCCTAGAGCACTAAACCCAGAACCATGAACACTAGAACCCAGGATTCTTGACCCTTAAACATTAACCTTGGAACCCTAGAACCTTCAACCCTTGACCCTTAACCCTGAACCCTGGATGAAACCTAAACCCTAGACACTAAACTTTGTACCATAAAATGCTGAAACCATGAACACTGAACCTTAGACCATGAAATTCTGAACCATTGAACTGGAAACCCTGAACCCTTGAACCTTACATCGTGGAACCCTAGAAACATTTAAACCTTGAAACCTGACCTGTGCACCTAGAACATGGAACTCTAACCCTAAACCCTAAATCTTGTATTTTGGACCCTTAATCCTTTAACATTTATACTAGACATTGGACCTTAAACCCTAGAACATCGTAAACCTGTAACTTTGAAGGCTGAACCCTAGATCCTTGACATCTAAAATCCTAGAACCTAAAATCTTGAACCCAGAGCCCTGAACCCTAAACCTTATAAATTAGAACTCTAGAACCTTTGAAACTTAAACCCTAAAGCCTTAAACCCTTGAATCTTGAACCCTGGAACCTTGAACCTTGAACCTTGGTACCTTAGTACCGTGGAACCTAAACCCTAGAAGGCTGAACTTTTAAACTTTTATCCCTGAACCCTGTAATACTTAAACCCTATAACACTAAACCCTTATACTTGAAACCCTGAACTTTGAACCCTAAACCCTAGAACCCTGGGAATAATGCACCCTTGAACCCTGAACCCTTAACCCAGATCCATGAACCCTAAAACCATGATCTATGGAACCGTGAACACTAAATCCCAGAACCCTTTAACTTTGAACCCTGAACCCTGAATCCTGAACCTTGTACCCTAAACTCTAGAACCCTTGAACTCTAAACCCTTAACCTTAAACCCTGAACCTTGGAACTCTGAACCCTAGAACCCTAGAAACCCTAAACAATAAACGCTAGACCCTAGAATAATTGAACTCTTAACATAGAACCCTTAACCCCGACACCCTTAACCTTGGTACCCTCTAACTTAAATCCTACTCCCTAAACTCTGAACCCTAGAACTTAGACCCTAGACCTGGACCCCCTAGAACTCTGTAACCGTGTAACCTTGAACATTGAACCTAGCCCCTGAAAGCCTTACTTTGAAACCCAAAAACTCTAAACTTTAAAACCCTAGAATCTTAAACCTTGGAACCTTGAACATTGGATACTTAAAAAATGGAACCTTTGACCACACAATCTTTATTTTTATAAAACATTAACCCTGAACCCTTAATCTTGGAAACCTTGAAGACTAAAACACAAACCCTTAACCTTGAACCCTAAACCACTAAACCTTGGTGAAACCCCAAACTCTGAACCAAGAACCCAAGTAACCCTTAAATCTTGAATCCTAGAACCCTAAACCATGAACGTTGGAACCCTAAACTCTCAAACACTAAACCTGAAAAAGCTGAACCCTAGAACCCTTGAACACAAGAACCCTGACCAAGAATCGAGAACTCTAGAACCCTGGAACCGTGTAACCTTAAACCTTTAGCCCTAGAAACCTTAATCATGAACCATGAACTTTGGAATTTAAACATTGGAACCCTAAACCCTAGAAACCTGAACCTTGGAACTTATAACCCTGAACCCTGAACCTTGAACCCTGAACCCTGAACCCTGAACACTGGAACCCTTGAACCCTTAATCCTAGAACACTTAATTTATAAACCATGAAACCTTAGAACCCTAAACCTTGATCCTTGAACCACTAACTTTGGACCCTAGAACCATCAACCCAAAACCATAGGACACTAAACCCTGAAACCTTAAACAAGGAACCCTAAACCTTGAACTTGGAACCCTGAACTCTAAACCCTAGGACCTTGTATCCCGAATCCTAAAGCCTAGAATCCTAGAATCCTAAATCATGGAACCCTGTAATCCTGAATCGTTAACCCTGAACCTTGGGACCCTTGAACCTGGAAACTTAAATTTTGAACCTTTGAACCTTGAACCATGAACCTTGGACCATGGAACTTTGGAACCCTGAACCCTAGACCCTTAACCCTGGACCCTATACCTTGAACCCTCATCCTTGGACCTTATACCCTGAACCCGTAACTTTGGACCCTGAACCATGAACCTTGAACCATAGATCCTACACCCTAGACACGGAACACTAGAACCGTGTAACCCTGTAACCATGTAACTTTGAACATTGAACCCTGGACCCTGGAAAGTTAAACTCTAAAACCCTAAACCCTAGAATCCTAAACCCCAGAACCCTAGAACCCTAGAACACCCTAGAACTCTTAACCTGTGAACCCTAAACCATAAACCCTAAACCCTGAACCCTTGGCCTCAAACCGGGAACAATGACCATGAACCTTGAACTTTGGACCCTTCACCCTCAAACCCTTAAACCTAGAACCCAACCCTAGACACTAAAAACATTTAACCATGAACTTTAAACCTTGGAACTCTTAACTCTTGAACCCTAAAAACCCATGAACATTGAACCTTGAATTCTAGACCTAGAACCTTCAACCCTATACCCTAACCTTGGACCCTGAATCTTGATTCTTGGACTTAGAACCTTGGATCCTAGACCCTAAACAACGTAGCCCTGTAACCTTGAACACTACCTAGACCTTGGAACCCTGAACTCTGAAACCCTGTAACCCTGGAACCCTAAACTTTGAAACCTTGTAACCCTTAACTTTGAAACCCTTGAACCCGGAACCCTTAACCCTAGATCTTTGAACCTCGGAACCTTAGACCACACAATCTTGAACTTTTAAAACTTTGAACCTCAAATCCTAAATCTTGGAACCATTGAATCCCACAACCCTAAACCTTGAACATTAAACCATGAACATGAACCCTAGGAACCTGAACCTATGAACCATCAACCTTAAACCCTGGAACCCTTAAACACTTATCTCTGAATCCTAAACCATGAGCCCTGAACCTTTAACCTGAAACTTGATCTCTAAAATCGTGTAAACCTAGCACCGGGAATCCTAAACCCTAGACCTTCGAATCGTGAACCCTCGAACACTAAATCTCTGAAACTTGAACTCTGGAATAATGGAATCCTAGAACCCTGAATCTTGGAACCATGAACCCAAAACCCCAAACCACCAACCCCAAACCTGTAACCCTAAGTTGTGGAACCCAAACCCTTAACCTTGGAATCCTAAACTATGTAAACCTAAATCCTGAACCCCGAATCCTGAACCCTGGAACTTTGAATCCTTAACCCTCAAACCCCAAAACCCTGAACCTTAGAACTAAAGAACTCATGAACCCTGAACCTTAAACCCTGGAAGCCTCGAACCCTAAAAATCTAAAATTCTTGAACCCTAAACCCTAGAACCTTGAACTTTGGACCTTGTAACAACTTAAACCTTGAACCCTGAACCCTAAACCCTAAAATTTTGAACCTTGAAACCTTGGAATCTTTGAAGTGAACCCTGGAACTCTGAACTTAACTAGTAACCCCGGACCTTGCAACTCTGGACCTCTCAAACCCTAAACCATGAACCTTTAACCTTTAACCCTAGAACCTCAAACCCTGTACCCTACAACCATAGAACTAAGAACCCTTAATCTATGAACCCTGAGCTTTGGACCCTAGAACCCTTTGAACCTTAAACCTTGAACTTCGAAACCGTAAACAATTAAACCCAAGATCCTTGAACCTTGAAGCCTTGAACCCTAGAACATTGAACCCTGAAACTTTGAACAATGGAACCCTTGATCGTGGAACCCTAGAACCCTAACACACAACCCTAGAAGATTTACCCTAAACCCTAGACCCTAACACACAACCCTAGAACATTTACCCTTGGAATGCTGAAACCTGAACATTGAACCGTGAACCCTAGAACATTGAACTCTAAACCTTGAACATTGAACCTTAAAGCCTTGAACCCTGAACCCTGAACCTGGGAACCTTGGAACCTTAGAACCCTAAACTGTGAAACACTATAAGCCTTGAACCCTAAACCCTAAACTATGAACCCTTGAACCTTGAACCCTTGAACCCTAAACCCTAGACCCTTGATCCTTGGAAGCCTAGAATCCTAGGTCCCTTTAATTATTGAACCCATGAACCATAACCCTGAACCTTGGACCCTAGAACCCTTCAAACCCTAACCTTGAAGCCTAGAACCCTTAACCCCAAAGCATTAAACACTAAACCTTGGGATTGTGATCTTTGTAAGCATGGAAACCTAGAACATTAAACTTTGAACTTGAACCCTAAACCCTAGAACCCTAAACCCTAAAACTTAGAACCCTAAACCTTGAACCCTAAACCCTAGAACCCTGAACCATGAAACCATCAAACCCTGGAACCTTGTAACCATGGAACCCTGAACCTTGGCACCTTCAACCCTTGAACCCTAGAACATTGGAACCCTGAACTTGTAATTCTGATTCCTGAACCTTTAAGCCTTGAACCCTTGAAACCATGAACCCTTAAACCCTTAAACCTTATGACACGCTCCAAGATGCGGAGGTGCTGGAAATAAGGGTGAAGATTGCAATCTGCCCGGAAGGATAGGGAGTAAGGCAGAACAGGGGAGTGCAACGCTTACTTCTCCAAACGCATACAAGTTTATGTTATAAAACTCAGCAAACTTAAACTTAAGGGTGTGGACTAAGTTTGACCAGAATTGCAGCTTACAAGCACGTGCGGAACATTAAAATACACGGAGACACTTTCAGATGCACAAACAGACTAACAGGAAGAAAACAGTGCAGGGGTGATGGGGAAACTTCTATACAACTTCCAATACAGGGAGTCTGGGATCGTAAAAATAAGCAGAAAACAACTTCAATCAAAGGGGAACACAATGCAAACAGTTTCACAGAAAAAGCATGGGTAGGCTAGGAGTTACGCTGGATAGAAAATTATGGACAAAATTGCCCGACTTCAGGAACTCGGGCAGGAAGCAGTGGGAAAACACAAGCATAACGTTTAAAGGGAGGTGGCTATGGCTAAACGGAAAGAACCAATGTTTCAGGCCATGAAGGTGGGACTCACTACTAGAAATTTGGGGCTTATGCTCACGGGAACAGAAAATGGCACGGAATGGACTGCTGGAGTTCAAAGTCCACTCGGGAAGGTTAAAAAACAGCAAACAACACAACCAACACAAACGAATGAAAATGAAAATGGAAGGTAGGCTATGGGGGTTCCAAACTCACCTTTTGATCCTAACAAGTGAGGAAGGGAGGTTGAAATAAGGTTTAATGACCCTAGCAAGATCACCTACACCAAGACAAGAGAAAGTTGAGGATATTACTCACCAAAACCTTGAATTGTCGTGAGAAAGAAATGGAGATTGAGAGCACTTGGCTTCTGCCAATTTCTTCTATTTTTTTCTTCTCTAAAAGACGTGGGAGAGGGGTTTTGATACCCACTCACCAATTACATCAAGAAAGAAAAAACAAAAGAAAAGAAAAATAGGACTAATGAGTGTTTAGTAGGTGTTAGGTGGGATTGGGGCCCACCCAAGCTTCCTAAAAACACCACAAGACTCTAGACATAAGGCCACCTCCAGACATCAGCCAAGAGAGAGGCCAAGTGGGGAATTAGGGTTTCCCTAAGATCCAACTAAATGGGCCATGGGTTTGGTTCAAACTGAACCAAAATCCCTCTCAAAGGCTTAAACCGGACCATCAAGGTTTACAACAAACAAAACAGCCCAACATATTTATAATTTACAAATACAAAATCAAACATCACTTGACCATTCCTTGGAAGACTTCATCTCCCCAAATGGTGATGCAAAACGGTCTCCATTGTCCTTGAAACCGAGTGTAGTTATGTCCCGGGAGGTGAACTTGGCAAGGAAGATCTTGGATTTTCGACTAACTCCTTCTCTTCTTTATACTTCCATTGTAAGCAATGTTTGGGGAGTTCTTGATCATGTTGTGAAGGAATATCTAGGAGCTCCAATGTAGGAAAAATGTACCTGCAAAATCAACAAACATATTAGCTAAAAGTCTTGCACGGCTTCAAGTTGTTGCTTCTTCCGGTTGATGATGAGTCCCGGGCACATTATCCCCTCTGGGTGATTGAGGATTTGTCCTCAAATCCACGGTTTGCTCCTCCTGTTCCTCCGGTACTTCCCCCAAATACGGTGAAAGGTCTTGCACATTAAAGGATGCTGAAACTCCATAATCTCCGGGAAGCTTCAACTTGTAGGCATTCTTATTTATCTTCTCGGTGACTTCGAATGGACCATCGGCCCTAGGGAGAAGTTTGGACTTTCTTTGGTTAGGAAATCTTTCTTTCCTTAGGTGTAGCAACACAATATCGCCCACCTTGAATTCCACATCTCTTCAGCCCCGGTTAGCATATTTTGCATAGGCTTCATTTTTCTTGACTATGGCCTTTCGCACCTTAGCATGCATGGCTTGGACTTGCTAAGCCTTTTGTGCTCCATCCGGATTGGTTAGTTCATGGCTCGGCAATTGTATTAAGTCCAAAGGAGTGGACGGATTGAAGCCATAAACTACTTCAAATGGAGATGTTTGAGTTGTACTATGCACACTACGGTTGTATGCAAACTCCACATATGGCAATTGTGCATCCCAATCCGAGAGCCTTTTTCCCACTATGCTTCTCAGCGTTGCTCCCAATGTGCGATTTACCACTTCCTTTTGGCCATCTGTTTGAGGGTGAAAGGAAGTACTAAACAATAATTTAGTTCCAAGCTTTCTCCACAAAGTCTTCCAAAAAGAACTTAAGAATTTGGTGTCCCGGTCTGAGACAATTGTGGTGGGGACTCCATGAAGACTAACAATTTATTTGAAGAACAATTCGGCCACTTGATTAGCATCGTCAGTTTTGTTGCAAGCAATGAAGTGAGCCATTTTGGAGAATCGGTCAACAACTACCATGATGGCCTCTTTTCCCCTAGGAGTCCGAGGCAACCCCAAAACAAAGTCGATGGTCACATCCGTCCATGGTTGAGAAGGCACGAGCAATGGCATATACAAACCTTGAGGGAGCAATCGGCTTTTAGCCTTCTTGCATATAATGCACTTCTCTATGTACTTGTGCACCTCCTTGACCATGTGTGGCCAAAAAAAATGTTCCTTCAATGCTTCTAGGGTCATCTTTTCCCCAAAGTGTCCGGCTAATCCTCCACCGTGAGCTTCCTTTACTAGTGACTCTTTAAGGTTGCACTTGGGAATACAAAGCTGTCCCCCTTTAAATAAGTAGCCATCCGTCACGTGATAGGCACCTCCTTCCTTGTTTAAACACCTTTCAAAACACTCCTTGAAGTCGGGGTCCTCCTTATATGAGGTTTTGATCCACTCAAATCCCAAGATTCGGGAAGTAAGCTCGGTAAGCAACATAGTTCTTCTTGAGAGTGCATCGGCCACCACATTCACTTCACCCTTCTTGTACTTAATAATATAAGGAAATTTCTCAAGAAACTCCACCCATTTTGCAAGTCTCTTGCTGAGCTTCCCTTGGCTTTTAATGTGCTTCAATGCTTGGTGGTCCGTGTGTATAATGAATTCCTTAGGAAGAAGATAATGCTGCCAAACCTCAATGGTTCTTATCAAAGCATACAACTCCTTATCATAAGTGGAGTAATTCAAGGCTGCCCCTTTTAACTTCTCACTAAAGTAGGCCACGGGCCTCCCTTCTTGCATGAGAACCGCTCCTATGCCGAGGGCCGAGGCATCACAATCCACTTCAAAAACCTTATGAAAATCCGGGAGCACTAAGAGAGGAACATTCCAAAGAGCTTCTTTAATCCGATCAAAACTTGCTTGGAAAACCGGTGTCCATTCAAACTCCTTCCCCTTTTTTGTACAATCCATGAGGGGAGCAACAATGCTACTAAAACCCTTGATGAACTTCCGGTAGAAGGAAGCAAGGCCATGGAAGCTCCTAATGTCCGAAACACACCTAGGGATCGGCCATTCCCGAATTGCTTCTATCTTGCTCTGGTCAACTTCTATCCCATTCTTGGACAAAATGAAACCGAGGAAATGCACTCTTTCTTGGGCAAAGGAGCACTTCTTGAAATTGCCAAATAATTGAGCATGTCTAAGTGCATCAAATAATATACGAAGGTGTCCCAAGTGATCCAGATACTGTGCACTATAGACTAATATATCATCAAAGTATACTATCACAAATTTTCCCAAGTAATCTTTCAG
>QAOC01021000.1:11538-42551 GCA_003255005.1 Begonia fuchsioides
GATGATTGATTAATGAATGGAAAGAAGGATTGATGTTAGATTGAAAAGAGATGAAGGGTTTGTATAGGTAGAGTAGCTGAGATTTGATGATGAGATATGAAGAGATGGGTCGATCAACTTAAAAGAAGGGGAAATAGAGGGTTGAGTTATTTAATGCAATTGGGATTGAAGGAAATGATTAAAAGGTTACGGAAAAGAAGGGATAGTAACTTTGAATGAAATAATGAAGAAAAATGTAGGAAATATTTTGGTTACTTAGGATTTTGTAGTCGGATTGATACAACAAACAGTGGAACATGTGAAAACCATATGACAAAGAATGAAAGCTGCTCAAGATCGTCAGAAAAGCTATGTGGATCGGCGACGAAGAGCACTAGAATTTAAGGAGGGAGATGAAGTGTTTTTCAAAGTTTCACCATTCAAGGGTATGATGCGGTTTGGAGAGAAGGGAAAGTTAGTGCCAAGATTCATTGGACCATTTAATGTTTTGAAGAGAGTGGGAAACATGGCCTATATGCTGCAATTACCAGAATACTTGGCAGGTGTTTACAATGTGTTTCACGTGTCAATGTTAAGGAAATGCATTCGTGATTCATCCCAAGTGATCGAAGTAGAAAAGATAAAAGTAGAGCAAACTATGAGTTATGAGGAGCAGCCAATAAGGATACTGGATAGGAAGATGAAGGAGTTACAGAACAAGCAAATTCCATTGGTGAAAGTTCTATGGCAAAATTATAACGTGAAGGAAGCCACCTGGGAAAGAGAACAAGAAATGAAGGAAAAGTATCCAGAGATGTTTGAGGTCTAAATTTTGAGGAAAATTTTTTTGTTAAGGAGTGTACAATGTAACAACCCTCATTTTGTTTTAAGAATTTGTGATTTTAAGATGGAAACGTTTAAGATTATTTTTATGAATGTTGCTTGAATATTAGAGTGTTAAGGTATTTTGGATATTAGTAAATTAGTAGGTCGAAGGTGATGAAGGAAATAAGTGATTTCTGGTCGACACTTTGTTTACTGGTCGACCCCAAGATTTAGGAGGGGTCGACACAATTGGAACTTTCGGTCGACCCCAGGATCGAGGAGGGGTCGACACAATGAATACTTTCGGTCGACCCCAGGATTGAGGAGGGATCGACACAATTGTGTACTTTAGGTCGACCCCAGGATTTAGGAGGGGTCGACACAATTGAATACTTTAGGTCGACCTCAGGATTTGTGAGGGGTCGACACAAATGACTCTCGGGAACTTCCTTTGGTCGACACAAAGATCGAGCGGTCGACACAAACAACTCCTTCCCCACTTTTGAAAGTAATGTAAGTAAGTAAGAAATCATGTAACAGACCGGTTCTCGGGTCGCCAAAGTAAGTAATTAAGTAAGAAAAGCAAGTAAGCGGTGACTCGGGAATCGGGTCGTTACAATTATGCACTACACCCCAAACAATCCAGCATATTCCAAAATCATAAAATCCTAATCTTTGTAATGTAGTCCCCTTAGGGCCAATCACATGCAACATTAACTTACCTTCGTAGCTAGATTGAGTTGATCCACTTGAGTCCCCTTTTTAATCCAATAGATGACCTAAACCTACAGATCATTTAAGGATAAGAAATCGGGTAACATAACCTGTTTTATGGCATAAAGTCACAACTTACTATTCCAACTTTGAACAACTATAACTTTCTCTATATTGATCCATTCATGATGCTACGAGTGTCAAATCATTCCTTAAAGGGTCTACTATAACTTCTTTGAAGACACCAAGTTCATAAAACTATCGTAACATAAAATGTTGATCAATGTTGACATAACAGTGAATATGCAACACTGGAAATCAAGGACCGGTCGACCCAACCTATAAGGGGTCGACCCATGTTGACGAAATAGAGAGACTGCGTTTTTAAATCGAGAATCGGTCGACCTTAACCTGTAAGGGGTCGACCGCAGCTCTCCCCAGTTTCCGCACACTGACTTGCGACGTCCATAAATTTTCATACATAGCTTCAAATTGAGTAATTCAAACGACTATAGATCACTCTAAGAGTCTAATTTAACTCTTATGAAGGACATAAACTCAAATTCGTGCTACAATTTTATCTAATCTCAAAAAACCTAACCTTGCGCATAATTAACCGATTTCACAGAAATTAATATGAAATCATTCATATTTATCCACCAATCCAACCAATACATCATATTATCCTTACTGAATCTAAAAGAAATGCAGAGAGTAGAAAAATTACCTTGAACTTCAGTCTCCACGAAAGCTTTAGAGTTTCTTACCTCACCTCTCTTGAGATATCCCACCTTCTCACTATTTTCTCTCACAGAACTTCTTTTCTTTCTCAATCTCACTCTCCCTTTGATCAAGACGTGAGAGCTCAGAGGAAAATAGGGAGAAGAAATCGTGCTGGAAGGAAAATGGCAGACCATGCCTTCTTATCTCCTTAATTAAACAAAAATCTTTAGGTCCACCAATGAAAACTCTACATGTTTTGGTTGACTTTTCAACTCAAATTGGGGAAGGATTTGTTTGTGTCGACCGCTCGATCTTTGTGTCGACCGAAGGAAGTTCCCGAGAGTCATTTGTGTCGACCCCTCTTAAATCCTCGGGTCGACCTAAAGTATTCAATTGTGTCGACCCCTCCTAAATCCTGGGGTCGACCTAAAGTACACAATTGTGTCGACCCCTCCTCAATCCTGGGATCGACCGAAAGTATTCATTGTGTCGACCCCTCCTTGATCCTGTGGTCGACCGAAAGTTCCAATTGTGTCGACCGCTCCTAAATCTTGGGGTCGACCGGTAAACAAAGTGTCGACCGCTAATCCATAGCGGTCGACCGGAAATCACTTATTTCCTTCCTCACCTTCGACCTACTAATTTACTAATATCCAAAATACCTTAACACTCCAATATTCAAGCAAGATTCATAAAAATAATCTTACACGTTTCCATCTTAAAATCACAAATTCTTAAAATAAAATGAGGGTTGTTACATGAAAGCTTCCGCTACAGTCACGCAATGGGGAGATCCCAATATATTCCATCATATCACGGAGGAAACTAATGCAAATACTTTGTGGAAAAAGTTAAAGGCACTGAATGAGAAAAAAACGTTCACAAACAAAGCGTTTTTGATTAGAAGACTTGTGAATTTTAAATTCAAGGATGGAAGAAGTATGACTGAGCAAACAAGCGTTGTGAGATTAGCTAATTAGTCGGCCAGAATGAAATTGAAACTTGAGGATGAGTTGCAAGCCCTACTACTTCTAGGTAGTCTACCGGATAGTTAGAAAACTTTGGTTGTCTGATTGAGTACATCAGCACCAGGTAGAACATTGACCATGGAGATGGTTAAAGATAGTTTACTCACTGAAGAAGCAAGAAGAAAAGAAAATAGTGGATTTTCTTCAGATGTACTAGTTTCTCAAAAGCCTGCGAGACGTGAAAGAAGTAAGAGTAGACAACTACAGGGACATGGTAAACATTAAGAATTCAGGGGGAAGTCTAAAAACAGAAATGATTTCAAATATTTTTACTACGACAAGCCAGGTCACATGAGGAAAGATTATATAATTTTGAAAAGAGAACTTGCAGAAACAAAGAAAGAGGAAGCAAATACTAATGTTGTGAGCCATGAGAGTGAAGCTGGTATCATTTCTAACGACAATTGTGTTAGTCTGGTTTGCCAGGATATCGGTTGGGTGATTGATTCTGGTGCTTCGTTTCATGTTACTCCTCACGGTGATTTCTTCAGTACACTCTTCGGGTGATTTTGATAATGTCAAGTTGGGCAATAGTAATGTTTCAAAGATTATGGGTGTTGGAGATATTTTCTTGGAGACTAACCTTGGAAATAAGTTAGCTATCAGAGATGTAAGACATGTCCTGGATATTTGGCTTAATTTGATTTCTACTAGAAAGCTTGATGATGATGGGTTTGGCAGTTATTTTAGTGAAAGTAAATGGAAGCTCACCAGAGGATCGTTAATCATTGCCAAAGGAAAGAAGATAAACATGCTCTATGTCAATCAATAAAAGTTATACAAAAGAGAGGCAAATGTTATTCAAAAAGATGTTAGCATTGATTTGGGCACAAGAGACTTGGCCATATTAGCTAGAAGAATATTCAGATCCTCACTCGGAAGCAATTCCTACCAAGTTGGCAAGGTACACCTCTGAAAACTTATCTTGATTGTATTGCTGGAAAGATACATAGAGTTACATTTCACTCCTTTCCACCACACAGAAAGTCAAATATTCTTGATTTGATTCACACTGATGTTTGTTTTATGCGAGATAAATCTCTTGGAGGTGCAGTCTATTTTGTAACATTTATTGATGACCACTCAAGGAAAGTCTAGAGTACCGCTTTGAAAGCCAAAGATCAGGTGTTTGACGTCTTTAAAGAATTTCATGTTAGAGTTGAAAGAGAAACAGGAAAGAAGCTGAAGACGGTTAGATCTGATAATGGTGGCCAGTATCATGGGCAATTTCAAAAATATTGCACAGCCTATGGTGTCAGACTTGATAAGACTCCAGCTAAGACACCACAGCTGAATGGTGTGGCTGAGAGAATGAACAGAACAATTGAAGAAAGAATCAGGTGTATGCTTTCTCATGCTAAGCTTCCCAAAAGCTTTTGGGCGGAAGCTATGGAACTGCAGTGGATTTGATAAACCTTTCACCAGCTACAACTCTTGATAATGATGTCCCTGATAGAGTATGAAGTGGAAAAGATGTCTCATATGATTATTTGAGAGTATTTGGCTGCAAGACTTTTGTTCATATCTCGAAGGATGAGAGATCCAAACTTGATGACAAGACAAAGGCATGTATCTTCTTGGGTTATGGTCGAGATGAATTTGGTTATAGACTGTGAGACCTAGTGAGCAAGAAGATTGTAAGAAGCAGAGATGTTGTGTTCCTTGAAGATTAGTTTGGTGAAGATTCTGATAAAGGCGAGAGTTCTAGTTCCTCTGCAGAGATCCCAGTTACACTGGAAGTTTAGCCTTCCCCAGTAAGTTTGGATCACGGTGGAGAAGTGCCACAAGATAGTGGTGAGGTTGCTAATGAAGATCATACTCCGATAGATGATGGTGTTGAGTTAGTTGATCAAGAATCACCTCCAACATTGGTTGAACCTTTTTTGAGAAGATCGACGCGAGAGCGGCAACCAAATAAAAGATACAGTGACAATGAGTATCTGATGCTTATAGTTGGAGGAGTACCTAGAAGTTACTCGGAGGCTATTGCACATGAAAATAATAAAGAGTGGTTAAAAGCCATGGAAGAAGAGATGCAATCCTTGCATATGAACCACACTTATGAGTTTCTTGGGCTACCAAAAGGTAAAAGGGCACTCAAAAACATGTAGCTCTACTTGTTAAAAATTGCAGAAAATAACTCACAACCAAGGTACAAAGCAAGACTGGTTGTGAAAGGATTTGCTCCAAAGAAAGGAGTTGACTTTGAAGAGATATTTTCTCTTGTTATGAAGATAAGTTCTCAGAATTGTTCTAGGTCTCGTCGCCCGTCTGAATTTAGAGATAGAACAACTTAATGTGAAAACGGCATTCCTTCACGGAAATTTAGAGGAGGAAATTTATATAGAGCAACTAGAAGGTTTCGAAGTTAAAGGAAAATAGAACTTGGTCTGCAAAACTGAAAAGGAACTTGTATGGATTAAAATAAGCACATAGGCAATGGTACAAAAAGTTTGACTCGTTCATATGGGTCAAGGGTACACCAGACATCGTCTGATCACTGCGTATTTATGAAGAGATATTCTGATGATGATTTTGTTATCCTTCTGCTGTATGTGGATGACATGTTGATTGTTGGTCATGATATCAACAAAATTAAGAAACTTAAAAGTTCCTCATTTGCTATGAAAGACCTTGGGCCGGCGAAACAGATACTTGGCATGAAGATAACCCGAGAACGGAAGAATGAGAAATTGTGGATATCTCAAGAGCGATATATCGATACAGCTCTTAAGAGATTCAACATGAGTCAAGCTAAGACTGTTTATTCTCCACTTGCACGACATTTCAAGCTTAGTGCTAAGCAGCGTCCTACATAAGAGAAAGAAAATAAAGTGATGAGCACAATTTCATATGCATCTGCAGTTGGTAGTTTGATGTATGTCATGGTTTGTACAAAGCCAGATATAACTCATGCAGTTGGAGTAGTGACTCATTTTCTCGCTAATACTGGCCAAGAAGAACATTGAGATGCAGTGAAATGGATCCTACGATACTTGAGAGGCAGTTCTAAAGTATGTCTTTGTTTTGGTATTGGAGAGCCGATTTTAGTTGGATATGCATATTCAGATTTGGCAGGCGACATGGATTCCAACAAGTCCACTTCAGGACTCTTGATGAGTTTTGCATGAGGAGCCGTGTCTTGAAAATCCAAATTGCAAAAGTGTGTTTCAGTCGAGTATATAGTCATCACAGAAGCTTGCAAAGAATCTTTGTGGATGAAGAAGTTTTTAGAGGAGCCTGGCCTAGAACAAGAGAAGTTGATTGTCTTCATTGATAGTCAGAGTGCAATCCACCTTTCAAAAAATTTGACATTTCATTCGAGATCTAAGCACATTGATGTCAGATAACATTGGATTCGTGACGTACTTGAGAGTAAGCATCTGAGCTTAGAAAAAATTCATACAACTAAGAATACAACAGACATGTTTACGAAATCTTTGTCTAAGGAGAAACTTGAAGCTTGTAGGCAAGGAGCTGGCTTACGAGAGCCACAAAATGACTTGACGGGGGAGAATTGTTGGGTCAAGCCTATTTTTGTGGGCTTGAACACTTAAACCCATTAGGGCATCTTAACCTAAATAAAAAGAAAAGGAGGCTGCTAGGTTAAGTGTGAGTGTGAGAGTGAGAGCAACCTTGAAGAAAATATAGAGAATAGAGAAATAGAAAAAGGTGGAGCGATTTCTGTTTTCTCCATATTCAACTGTTGGATTGTAATACAGTGTACAAACTAAGTGTTTTTCCGCTATCTAATGGTTCAACTAGAAATTTGTTTGAAGTGATACATACTGAATTATGAGTAAGAAAATAAGACAAATTGGAGTATGACACATGTCACTATAGGATTAATACCAAATCCTGATTAAGACATACTTAGTGAAAATTATGGGATCATTAAGGTTTACTAATCATAATTAATTAAGTTAACCCTGAGGATTAGCTTAGAACTAATGTGAATTAATTAGTTAAGCTAAGCATGATTTAAATAATGATAATGGAGGTATTTTAGCAATTAATAGAGCAGGTTATGGTAAAATGGTAAAAGTAAATAGATAAATTTGGCATAGTAATTTCACCCCATGAACCATATAGAAATATTGGAGGATGGCTGATGATCAGTCATTTTTGTGAGAATTATAGGATTATCCCCTTATGTTACGTAGTTTAGAGTTATTATGATTATTCACATGATTACATTAAGAATAAGTGAGAATTATAGGATTATCAATGTCTTTGTAAGTTGGTTATGAGTGATACACGAAAATTAAAAGTTTTGATCCATGGTTCTATTCACTGGTTAACCAATCATGTTGGAATATCATATATATTTTTATGAATGATGGAAATTTGGAATTGGTAGAAGTTGTGCATATTTTATCAAAGTTACCACAAAATTATCAATTTTGTACAAATTAAGATTTTGTATCTGAAACCAATGATGGACTAATCTCATGCACTATATGTTTTATCACGTTAAAGTAGACAATTTGAGTGACGTATAGGCTTTGGAATCATAGCATTTCATGGTGTATATAAAAAGTTATGATATTTTGAAGTTATCACAAAACAAGACATTGATTCCGAAAATTGTGAATGATATTAGGTTATTGAGATGAAAGTGATTCACAAGAGTACCTACTACTAGAAAGACTAGCTAAGGATAGACAAAGTAAGTAGTATTGTGTGTTTTTGCCCTTAATTGGGTCTACATCATAGAATAATAGGACTTTGCTGTTGTTTTATGCTTTACATGTTGAGATGAGATGCACGTATAAAATGATGTACAAAAGCATAATTTTGTTTATGATATGATGGATTATTGTGTTTAATGTTATGAATATTACTTAATTGCTTGACATGTTCATACCACGAACATCTCATGCATCATGTTTTCTAGAAAATTACGAACTATTTATATGCATGAGATTTCGTATGAAACATAACATGAAATGGTTGTTTCGGGTTGAGCTCGAAATACATCGAAAGAAAAGATAAAATAAAGAAAGAAAAAATTACGTAAATATCATTGAGAATGGGTTTGAGTTGGTTGCCCCCTTAGGTGGACTCAAGTTTATGGTCTCTTAACCCTTGGAATCGAGTTGGCTGTCTCCTTAGGTGGACTCAAGTTTGTGGTCTCTCGTTCCTTGCGAGAAAGCCCCAATGATAAGGAATGATAGAAATTAAAGGCATGAAAGACTCAGAATAAAACGAAAAGAAAAGTTTTACTTATGCATATCATGTACATGTTCATGCACATTTATACTACTTGCTGAGCCTTATGCTCATAGATGAGTTTTATGATGTAGGTGAGGAAGACGTACACTGAGAGGTGTACGAGATGAATCACTTTGTTCATGGAGGTGGTCGATGTTGTTTAAGTGGATTTTGACCTGTGGGCAAGGATTTTGAAGAATCATAAATAATGGTTAGGAGAAGTGAAGGATCGAGATTAACCTAAGTGGGGGAAGGGGGTGAATTAGGTTAGCTAAACTTTTTAAAGATTAAGTCAAATTCGTGCGAATTGTTTAGTTATTTCCAAACTCTAGTGCGGAATTCTTAAACAAATAACTAAGAGTTTAGAGTAAAGAGAATGACACCGGTTTGGTAACGCGGTTCGGCCAACCTTGCCTACGTCCGCGCTTCAAGGTACCTTCTAGAAAATCTTTCCCGCTCAAACCTTGAGCTTCACTACGATTAACTTACGGGTGTCAATCAAACATTTTGACTCTTTTCTTGAAGGAGCATCACCCCTTTTACAATGATAGTTCAAATAGAACAAATACAATTTGTAGGGTTATAAAAACCGACTCACTCAATCTCAAGAATGATAAACAAGGTTGGGGTTGACATAATTTAAACAATGGAGTCGACATGTAAAGTGCAGACTCAGCTTTGAGGGGTCGACACATAGATTATGATAAGGTCGACACAATGACTTTTCTAAGGTCGACACAGACAGTTTGGATGGGTCGACACATTTGCACGCTGCACTACATTTTGGGTTGACACAAGTTATATAGGTGGGTCGACACAATTTGGAAGACGGCCTCTGTTTTGAACAGGGGTCGACACAATACTCTGTGGGTCGCCACAAGGCATTTTGGGTTAAACTTCGGGATTTTACAAGGGTCGACACAGGACACTATGGGTCAACACAAAACACTGCATATATTTGAAATTTCTGCAGCACTTAAACAAATTGTTAGACTTTAATTGTACCCTTCAAAGAGGGTATTTCTCATGAATGGTTAAGTCTAATTTAAACATTATAAAGTAGTTTATTTTATCTTTCATGCTTATTTTACATAGTTATCACCAAACAATTGATTGCTTTAAAAATACTTTTAAAGCCAACAAGAAGAAGTTTTTAACTTTGTACGTATAACTTGTAAATAGTTTAAGAAACCTAATATGTTGTAAATATGTTTTAAGTAACTTTAGTTTTCATGTATGCCTTAAATGATTTTTACAAGAAAATATTTTCCGCTGCAAGTAAAAAAAATGAAGAACATATTTCTAGCTAGGAAGAACGTTACATGGATCAACTTGAAATTTTGACAGTAGCTTTGGAACACATAGAGGTACATTCTGAACAGTGGAGATCAAATTTTTTGTTTCTAAGACTGCCTGTTAGGATAACACGGGACTGCAGTTTTTATCGTCGTTTATCATCTATCTCTTTATTTATTAAATTTAATATTGTTGTTTGATCTTGATGAGTTATTGTAATCCTCTAGTTTGACGATCTAGAGAGAACTGGTGTACTCATTATTTAATATAGTGGAGGTTTGATTCGGTGGCTCATCGCCCGTGATTTTTACCTTCGNTTGGGATAACACGGGACTGTAGTTTTTATCGTCGTTTATCATCTATCTCTTTATTTATTAAATTTAAGATTGTTGTTTGATCTTGATGAGTTATTGTAATCCTCTAGTTTGACGATCTAGAGAGAACTGGTGTACCCATTATTTAACATAGTGGAGGTTTGATTCGGTGGCTCCTCGCCCGTGATTTTTACTTTCGATTCGGATGGTTTTCCACGTTAAAATATCAAAGTCTTATTTTTGTTTATTGCTTGATTATTTGCTTGGATTTCATTGATATTGCTCGCTTAAATTTAGTATTCTCATTTAGCACACAAGAACTTGAAGAATTATTTTTCACGTTAATTATCCGATCGTTTCCCAACAAATTCGTTGTCATTTGTTTGAAACTCACAATTTCTCTTTGCATTTAACCTTTCTTCATGAGTGGAAAATATTTTATTAAGAATTCCTGGCTAATTCCTCCCATGAATTAACTGAATTTGGTGGAATGGAGTTAAATCATGCTTTTGATGTGTCTCTGAGTGAGTACGAGAGTAGTTTCATTTAAGGATCACGCCATGTGTTGTAGCATCAAACCTGTTAGACAACCGAGTTAAATCTTTGAAATGAGCGTTAACATCTTTCTACACCATGCCATTGAATTGGCTAATGAATCGTTGCATTTGGAACATGAATGGTTTGAATTCCCACTTTGCTCCATTCATCTCCGAATGAACAATTGCTGGATTCCACCATTCTAAATCGGGAATAGCGTAATCTCTTAAAGGGCGTTCTTGTTCACTCCCCTCTCTCGGGCAAATTATTATTTGATGTTGTTATCATCTTCTTCGTTGCTGTTGTCGTCTTCTTCTAAATGTACTCTTGATTTCTAAATCAAATGGTACAATATCTAAATTGTGACTGTTTGGCATATACTAACTTCTGCATGAGAAAACAACAGAGAGAAGAAGATGTTTCGCAATATAAATTCATTAGCTTCTTTTTTTACTTTTTTGCAAGAATTTTCCAAAACATTTTACTGTGTTATCCCCGGCAACAATGCCAAAAAATTGTTGCTAGCAAAACGTAAGTTCTTTATAGAGTAATTCTTTATGGAGTCCTTATAGTGGAAGAAAGATAAAAATGTTGATGAAGATGGTTGAATAAGTGATCTTTTACTGGTTACCCCTTGCCTTATATTATATGTTATGAGACAAGTTAACGGGGCAAAATTGCTATAGAATCGGGGCTGGCATAGCCTTCTAATTGCCTTCTTTCGTCACTATATTCCAATCTTAAGGTAAGAAAATGGAGATATGAAGCTCTGACGAACTAGTTCTTATACAACCTCCTGAGTTAACATAGAGATGTTTAGTTAAATCAAATTGACTCGACTAGTCAAGCAACCCAATTAAGAGTCAACTTAATATCTAATTGCATGTCATATACATCGAATTCATAAAAACACTATGGCATTCAGTTTAGAATTAAGGAATTGTAAAACTAATTTGATTAATCAAAATATATAAATGGCATTCCGAGAGTTCTCGCCAAAATATCACCAATTCAACCACAAGAAAATTAGCTCATTCTAGAAAATATAGTATAACCAAGCAATTGTTCATCAAATATCGCCATGCATTTTTTTTACAAATGGGTCTCACCAATTGTGAATCCAAAGTTCAGTTGATATGCCAGAAGTCTCTTAAAGCTAGCTTCTGTTGATTTGCCGACTAGCTCTACGTTTCGCTCTGATTTTCCTTTAGCGATCCTCAATCGCTTCTTTCACATCTCCTTTCTCCTAGTTCCTATCCTCTGAAAGTGACCATCTGAAAGTGATCTCTTCCCATGACAATGGCTAGAGTTGAATTAACTTCTCGTTGAATGCATAATGGCTGATCATTGGGGCACTAGCAGGATTTAGAGTTAGTGTTTCACACGATGGATAGTACCGGAGTGATGGCGCAAAGTATTGGTACATTGGTAGTTCGGGTAGGCATTGTGCGAGAGCTGGTGAATGTTGCAAGTGATGACAGGCATATGTTATGTGTGACTAGTTATGGCGTGCAAGCATTACACTCGTTAGACACCTTGAATGCCCGCTGAACTTGAGTTGACTTAATGAGATAACTAAGCATGTTGCATTGATTACTGTGCGTAGTTGCTATTTAACTTATGCATCTGTCATTGTGGTGTGTAAATGGTATATTGGCAATGAATATGTCAGAATATTGACTATGTTCAGAACCGTGCTAGTGCCGAATAACTCCATCTAATGAACCTAGTTTCTCAATCAGGTACTATATACTTTGGAATCTTGTGCAATCGAGCCACTTCCACATAGTAATGGTTGGCAATATGCTTGTAGTCATTTGTCAAAGAAATGTCTTCTTTGAAAATATGTCAACGACCATGAGAATGTTCCATTTGCCTCTAGTCGTCCTAGGCATTTTAAGGAAAAAGTCCATACTGCTCTCCTCTGGGTGGCTTGGCACAAGCGATGAAAGGTCTGCTCTTAGCTTTCTAGCATACTATGGATAACTCAACCACCTGATGCACATCCCATTGTAACTGTGGCCAAAAGAAGTGCTCATTCAAGGAAAGTCTTCTTTTCGCTGAAAGTGGCTTGTCAAGCCGACACATTGAGACTCTATGATGCGCGACACTTCAATGCTTCCACTCGGCCAACACAGCCGACTATACTTGAAATGAATTTGTGAAGCCTCTAGTATCCACCGTTGACCTTGTCATTGCACTTCTCCACCAAGTGGTTAAAAGTCACATCTCCTTGATAATGGTCCCTAATCAAATCAAAATCAAAGAACTTGCTATAGACCTCGATGATGTAGTTCTTACTTGAGAAAGCATAAGCCACAATGTTGACTTCTTGCTTCTTATATTTGATGATGCAGGGGTAGTGCTCCAAAACTTCCACCCTTTTGGTATGCTGTTGGTTGAGATTTTCTTGGCTTTTAATGTGCTTCAATGCTTGACGGTCCGTGTGAATGGTGAAATTCTTGGACAAGATAGTGCTCCAACACCTACAAGACTTGACTGGCTGAGAAGAAGTCCTTGTCGTATGTTGGGCAATTGAGTATGGCGCCTTTAAACTTCTCATTAAAGTAAGGAATTTGTTTGCCTTCTAGCATTAGAGTTTTGGCAAGGCCAGCAATGTTGTAATGCAAGACTATTTATAATCACTTTAAGTGGGTTTATTCCATTTGGCATCTCTAGCACCCTAGGACTTTTGTGCGCCTCATGCATTTTGTTTTCAAGGATTACTTGGGAAAGTCCCTAGTGGTTTACTTCGACAACATATTGGTCTATGACATGGATTACTCTTCGCACCTTGGCCTCCTTAAGACACTTTTTTGAGATCTAAAGAGAAACTAAACTCTATGATAACTTTAAAAGTGCTCATTTTTCTAAGAAAGGGTTCATTTTCTTGAATTCATTATTACTTAAGACAACATGTAAGTGGAGAATGCAACATTGTGGCCATCTAGGAGTGGCCCTCCCAATGAGGGGTATTAGAGGTGCCAAGTTTATATAGATTTGCTTTTTCATACCAAAGGTTCATCAAGGACTTTAGCAATATTGTTGTTCCTCTAACTGATCGCACCAAGAAAAGAAAAAAAGCTCGTGTGGTCTTCCAATGGCCAAGTATTGATTTTGTTTCCTAATATACGTGTTCAAGAATATTAAATCAATTATTTTGCTATAAGGTTAGATTTTCGTTTTAAGTATATTCTTTGTATTTATTGAATGAAATTAGATTTTTTTTTTATCTTGCTAGGTTATTATTTGTTTGGTAAATTGTTGCTTTCTAATTTATAGGATGGAAACAAAAAGCACTAACGAAAGTGCAGAATTCCTTTATACTGCTTCTAATGTTAATGATTGTAAAGTAGAAGACCAATATGAAATCTACGTTTTATGGATAGTTGTGATGATAGCATGTGTATAGCTGAAAGACAAATGCGTGTGATTCACTTAAAAATGGGAAATCAAGTTTGAAAAAACATCTATGTACTTGTGCAACATTGGTGGTAAATACAGATGTCAAATAAAAAACTTTGGTCTTTTCGACTATCAATCTACTTTTGTGTATTGGTCAAGAACTAGTAGTGAAGATGATATTAATTGATGAATTTCAATTTAAGACTTTTGACGGGGAGAATTTCAAAGCATACTTTCAATATGTGCAACTGAATTTTTTTAATAGCTTCGAGAGTTACTCTTGCCCATGATATTTGTTAATTTTATGAAAAAAGAAAACATAAAGTTTTAAATGTAGTTCAAACATCATTGTGTTTTACTATGGTTCATGGCCATTTACTCAAAATATAAGTTATATGGTTATAATCGCTTATTATATTAATAGTGACCGGATCACGCATAAGAAGATTTTGAGATTCAGTCTAATTTTGAACCCAACTTAATACAATTAGTAAATAAGTTTGTAACATGTTTGCTTGAATGAGGATTTGAAAATGAGTTGAATGTTAAAGTTGATAGGGCTTCTTTGAATGATGTTGAAATTTCATGTTTGCTAAAAAGTTCTTCAAATTGGAATGATTTAGTTTTTGATGGAGAATGTTTTGCATGTATAATGAACTTCATTATTTGTGATTACTTAAACAAAAATCAATATGCTATTTCTAGAGCAGCTAGAACTGTTAAGCATGTTCAATATTTCCTTGGAAGGTCATGAAATTTTAAGAAGCGTGTTGATAGTCTTAAGATTACATGTAAAAATAGTGTTTTTCTTTACGATCTACGCAACGAAATTCTACGTATTTGATGTTAGGAGGTTTTGAAATTTTTAGAAAGTTTTTGGCATAAAAATAGAAACTAAGAACAATTATGTTGGTGGGTTGTGTGGGAATACACCTCCCACCTCAACAAACACACCTCCCACCTCAACAAATTGGGCACATATTAAAGTAATTGCCAAGTTCTTAAAGATTTGTTTCAATTTCTTTAAAATATGTATGAGAAGAAAATTAGACAAGTAGGAGGAAAAGTTTTAGAAGATGAATTATTTGATTTGTGTTGTGATTGTCTTATATAATCTATAAGGTAAAGTTTTTGAAACATTGTCTTCCCAAGTTGGTTGACAATAACAAGCAAATGATTTGGTCACTTGAGTAAATAAATGTGATTGAGAGGCTGAGTTTTCAATACAAAATTAATTTGATGTTGAAAATAATACAAGAATAGTGTTGAACAAGTTTTGTTCCGATGTTTTTTGTGTCGTTTCTCACATTCTTTTTGTGTCGCTCCACCAGTCGTTTTCTGTGTAATTTTTTCTGATGTTTTTTATTATATTGAGGAACTGACATTTTTCTCCGAAATTTCTGCAGTTTCTCACATTGTTCATCGACTCGTTTTTTTGTGTTTTTCCTTTAGAAATGTCTCTGTTGACTGATTTCGGATAATCGTCTGTTTGATTAGTTCATAGCTAGGTCCCAGATCCATGGCTCTTTGTTTTAATGTTGTTGATTGTTTGATTTTGTTGAACTAGCATTCTTAGTCACAATGGTCATCGACTTCTTTTTCCTATAGGCCAACCGACCCGTTTTCAACCGGACCCGAACCTGAAAATTTTAGAGTCAATTAATCTGCTGTTGCTTCCGGTTAGGGTCGGGTTTCGGTCATCATCCAGTGACCAAACCCGATTAAATAAGGTAGAGCCAGGCTAAACCCGACCCAACCCAACCCACATATATTTGTAAGTGCGCCTTGGGCCTATAAAATATATCCAGGGCTCCACAATCCACGTGTGCAATTGAAATAAAATACATTCAGGTTCTAATCCAACGCATAATCTTAAAGTCCTAAACCAGAGTATGAGATCCGATAACAATTTCTTGACAGCGAAACACGGAAAACCCAACAGCAATATTTAAACCAAAGGCTTTGAAAAAGGGTATTACATTGTGCGTGAGGACCCGACATAGCAAAGAAACAGCGGGATTACACCCAATGAGAGCTTTTGATCCGTAGCTAAGAAACTGAGTGATTTTATTGAACTGTCACGGGTCCCTTGGAGAGCGAGTCACGACATTAGTTAAAAGCTTCGAGTGGATCATTCGGATCAATCTCGACCAGAAGAGGGAGATCAATGGGCAGAGTTTCGAGACTCAGGTCCACTTCTCTCAGCTTCTCAACAAGCTCCTCGAACACAATTTTATTTCCACTTTCAGTGAGATGCAGCCCGTCTCTGCATATTAATTGAAAAACAAAGCTCCATAGAAACCACAATTCTATACATAGTTTGGTCAGAGCCAGCTTGTTTTAGGAGAAAAATACCTCAAACAAACACTTCCCCAAGACGGAACATTTTGCATCTTTGTCCATATATCGATTACCGATGTCCCACATTCTCCGGCAACTTCAACGCATGCTTTGGCATAAGCTCCGGCAGCTTTATTTGTTCTCTCTGGTAGATTAGACGGATTTTCAACGTAAGGATGTCTGCATAAATGAAACGCACAACATGACTTCACATCTCCACTGTCACCAAAGCCCATCACCTCAGAATTCGAAGCTAGAACAGAAAACAACAACAGAAGGAAGAAGGAGGCTTACTTTAGTCGTCCCTCTTCATCAATGGGAGGAGGTGTTATGAGCACAATGTGGGTTGAAGGCCATCTCTTCTGTAAATACAAAAGAAGCAAGGCAGTGTCATAATAAGTGCCTAAAGTAATGAAAGGCTTTGTACTCAAATGGCATAAAAAGTAAATGCAAATCAGACTTCATAATGCGAGATATAGAAATAAGGCCATCGAATTCAACCTCAACTAATTGGCTGAAATCATGCCCCTAAGCCAGATTCACAAGGCCACTACCCAAATTATCCTCAGTTTTCATTTACCGTTTCTTGGGCAGGAGTAAAAAATGACATCTGTGACTATTTGTTGAAAACGTCTGTATCATGCTAGGGAGCGTGGAAGATGAGATGTAATCACCTTGAGGAAGGAGACGATGGAGTGAAGATTTTGCTTGTACTCCTGCAAAGGCACGTGTTGAAAGGCAGCGTAGCGCTCGGGAAGACAAGCGTCGTTAGCCCCGAAGAACACAGTCACTGCGAGTGGCGCGGCGTATGCTCCACCGCCATGCCTTTCTTCAGCCGCAGGAAACACCTTCTCCAACACCTTCACCGCCCATCTCGTGTTGTACCCACTGTACCCTCTCAGCACCACATCCACCTGCATCACGCCATCACAAATCAGATCTGACCAAAAACGATCACAGATTTCCGCCGACCAAGAGGAACAATACCGTGCGAGAGAAGTGGTGGGCGAGAGCGGCGCCCCAGCCTCCGTCCCCGAATGACTCCTCCGTAATAGAATCACCAAAAAGATAAACTTTTGGCCTCATTCTCGTTCAAATCACAAATTTTTAACTCGTTGGTCCGATTCAAAGGCTTTTACTTCTCACTCACATTCCGATCTTCTTGGGAGAACTCAGCACCCAATACTCTTCGCGTCGCCTGAATCTCCACTATGCGTAAGGAAAGGTTGGACTGCCTTTAAATGGTACCCGATCAATTAATGGCGGCCAGAAAAAGAGCCGCCCAATCACCTATGAGAGAGAGAGAGAGAGAGGATTTGGCCTTTGGGCAACGTCAAAATCTGCTATTGAGTTAAAATCATAGAGCTGCGCACCTCCAGGAGCACCAATGGAGGCATGGCTTGACGAAGGAAAACGAAAGTAGGCTCCAGAAACTCGACAATAACTGAAAGGGGACTGCGTGGGATGGGCTGCCGAATTCATAGTGGGACCAACCCTGGATAGCCCTAACCACCCATTCTCCCTTCGCATTTATATTAGCGGACACAGTGGAAGGTAGCTACGATTTTTCAAGTCCAAGTTCAGCACAACTCTCAGCTCCCATCTATCATACATGACCCAACGTTGGACATTCCATGCCTAAAACTAACTACGACCTTTGACTGTTAACTGTTAGTAAGTGTGCGTAATAAAACAAATCATAAACGATTTTGATTTGATATATATTATCAACAAACTACGTGATTAAGGGTGATTTTTGTTTATTTTAGATATTATCATATAATTTAATAATTGGATACTATGCATGATTTTGAATAATCGAATAGTTTGTCCCAGTTTTAATGTTCTCACATCGGTGCACAAAAATATATGCGCTTTCGTATCGATATTCCAACCCCAGCTTGCGAGAGTACTATATTCTTGAACTCTGCAACACCAGAGTGATGTCCAATAAACAGTTAGAGTACATCTAGTTCACGCAATTGCTTGGTCATGGATTACTTAATAAAAGGAATTGAAGAATATAAATATAGTGATAATAGATTGTCGCACTATGATGTAAACGTAAGTCAACAAACTTGCAAAAGTCCCCCAAACTCCACGCCATTCCCTTCTTGGACGCAATAACATTAAATAGACTATGTTTTGATAGACTATTTTAAATCCGACTAGGTTAAGAAAATGCAACCATGTGCTCTTATAGTAAGATAGATTGAATGTTATTCAAATAGTGGCAAAGTTACTTTACTTTGATAGAAATAATGAAGCAAATACTAAATTAAAGAAACAAGCAAGCGCGGGATGAGGACCAACCAAATCAACCAATCCTCAACTAATTATCTCATAATACAACCAAACAATCATTATGTCTAACAACTTTGGCTACATAGTCACCAATATTGCTTTAAAAAAGCAGAAATATAGTTCAATCATTATTATTATTCTCATTATGCTTTGTTTAATGTCTTAAAAATTATATTTTTAACTATACTGCTAGTCTTAATTCAAATTTGTTTTTTTATGAAGCTCGCTTTAAACTCCTCGATGTGAAGAAACTACATTTAAATCTGTCCTTTCAAATAACTCACAATCATTAACTTAGCGCAGTGAATCCTTTCCGTTAAAAATCTCCAATTTTCATACATGACAAGGACATGGGTGAATGGAGTCCAAACTTTCCCCACCATCTTGATGGAGATTAAACTAAGGCTGCAGTGGAGGGAATGCCCTACCACATATTAAAAGGAAGCTCATTAAGCTTAGCAATCCAATTAATACGCACGAATGAGATTGAAAACGAAGAAAAATGGTGGGCATGTAAATTAAAGAAAAGCCCACTCCCACTTTAACCAAAAGAAAAAAAATAAATGTAAGTCGCTCTGAAAATGAAAAGTAGAAGTCAGAGGTTTTTGCATGCATGCCTTCGCTTTCTTTTCATGGAAAAGCAAAGCCAGCCTCCACCTCCTCAAAGGACCTTCAATGATTGTTTTATTTCATTTTTAATCCACTGTTTGGATTATACTACACATTTTGAAAGGATTGTACTAAGTATTGTTAGAGAAGCACTAGAGCATTCTATGCTTTACTCTGTCAAGCCTAATAAATTTAGAATCCTATTTACAATCAGAGTAATACGAGAGATCAACTGCGCCGATAAAGTGATAAACTTCTTGCAGCTGTTTACTGCGACGATTGAAAAGTTTTGTTTAACACAATTGTTTTCTTATTCCAAAGCAGTGTGTCTTGAACTTCTTTCTTTATTTATATCTTTGTAGGATTATGGTGGAAATAATTGAAGGGTAAACTAACTAAAAAAACCATAAATTTAATAAAAATATATTTAAAAAATGATGAATTTTGAAATGTATAAAAAATAAACTTTGGCGGCAGACAAACTAGCCACAACCTTGAGCTCACTAGAAGTGGACTGGGGTTCCAACCCCTGTTCGCCAAAAGACGTGACCCTTACCATGACACAACATCATCAGCTGGACAATCTTATCTCAGGAGGGTAATCGTGACCTCATTAGTTACATGGACACATACGTGATGTTCATGTTGTACACGAAACGATGGTTCAACTCAGGGTACTTGATATTGAAGCACATGACAGAGGTGCAGAGAGAAAGTTTGAAGAACCTCACGTATGTTGTATTGATCCACAAGCTTATCAAGAGGCTTAGCTTTGATATTCCTGAAGATGAGCCGATCAGACACCTGAGAGCTATCAACCCGTTTGATAAGACCTATCTTAAGAGGATGTGTGTTGCGGAGCAGGATGAGATGTGCAACCTCCTCCACACATCAGACTACTTAGGCTGCCCAAAACCAGCATACTACTCAGGCTGCTTACAAGCAGTAACCTGTTATTGATCTAGATGACGAGACTGCAGATGCTATAGTTGAGTAGCCTATGCATATGCATTCACCACTTCCTATGACCAGACAACCTTTATTGATGCATGATCCATCACTAACGTCGTTTATAAAGAAGATGATGATCTATTATGCGTTGCAGATGACGCAGTAGAGACAGTTATATGAGCATATGGAGTATCTGACCTTATAGAAGCGAGATCAGGAGTGATCTTAGCGTCATGTATGGATCCCTTGACACCTACTTTCGGCTTCCCGCAGGACAACAGTGGTCTACAGCCATCTTCACCGACAAATCTGACACCTCCACCTTTGGACATAGATGATTGACCATTGTACTTATTCCTCATTTTATGAAGTATATATAGTATTTATCGTTTTTGTTGGCTTTAAAGTTGTTCAAGTAACTAATTATTTTTTATGATAATTATTGTTCATGTGAATGTACGAAAGTTAAATTATATTATGTTGTAGTGTATCTCATAGACTTAATTTCTCATGTGAAATACCCTTGTCAAAGGGTATATTTAATGTCTAACGAGTTGGTCGAGTGCTGCAGAATTTTGTAAGTTCTCTCAGGATATGTCGACCGCTGTTCACATGTGTCGACCGCAAAAATTCCAGAGAAGAGACGTATGTCGACCGCTCAAGATGTATGTCGACCGCCGAAGTTCCAGAAACGAAACCTGTGTCGACCAATAAACACTTATGTCGACCGACTATGTTCCAGAGACAAAATTTATGTCGACCACAGAAGACCTATGTCGACCGATGCAAAGTTCCAGAGATGTAACCTATGTCGACCGATAAAAACTTATGTCGACCGCTTACACCTTGTGTCGACCGCCAGAGTTTCCACAAACTAAATCTATGTCGACCGATATACACTTAGGTCGACCGGAGAAGCTCCAGAGTCAGAATCTATATCGACCGCTTGGTTGTTAGGTCGACCGCTCAGGAACAAGTACAAAAGACAAAGCTCCAACGACTATTTTCTAATGAGTCTAAACGGCTATATTGCGGTCGACCGCTCCAGTACAAATGTTGACCGCCCGAGCCTGAGCAGCTGCAAAATTATAAATAGCTGAAGAAAAGCTATTTGAGGTAACTATTTTTCGAGAGAGAAAGACACGCTGAAACTCTGCCAAAATCATTCTTGATTTATCTGTTACTCTCTCATCTCTTGTATTTACTTTAGATTATTCATTTGGTGATTGAGAGAGTCGGTTTAGAAACCGCAAAAACTTGTACCAATTCTCTTGAGCGAATTTGTAAAGAGGTGACGCCTCTGAAAAAGAAGAGTAAAAAAGGGGTGACGCCTCTAAGAAAGAAGAGTCAAGTTGTAAAGGTTAGATTGACACCCGAAAGTTAAATCAAGTGAAGGATCTTCAGAGAGCTACCTTGAAGCGTAGATGTAGGTAGTTGTTGCCCGAACCGCGAAAATATATTGGTGTCAAAATCTCTCTCCCTCAACTTTTACTTTGTTGAATGTGCTTTCATAAATTGAACTGATAACCAACCTTCATAGTTTTTTGTACTTAAGGCATTTAACTTACAAAAAATTACAATTAACCTAATCCCCCCCACCTCACTTAGGTTAAAACCGGTCCTACAGTTTTCTTATGTATCTGTATCATTGAGATTGCCATATTTATATGGACTTTTGTATATTTGCTTTTGTATGTGTTGGTCGTGTATGTGTGAAATCAAGGGGCTTTGGAAAATGATTGACATAAAAATATTATATTGACATAAAAAACTTACATTGACATAAAAATTAATTACATTGAAAAAAAATAAATTACGTTAGTGACATTTAACGACGTCCTCATCTAGGCTACGTAGGCCACAAGTTAGATCGATGAATGGGTTCGGGCGCTGCAACAGGCTGTTGTGCTTGTGCCTTTTTGGGAGCGACGCTAAAACCTAAAAAGGTCTCCTTATCTTCACGGTATGATACCCCAGCTACAGATGTCGAAGCTCCTCTGTCACACGATCGGTTATTGTGGTTGGCTTGCCCACATTTCTTACAATGCATTCTTCCTTCTTGCTGGTGAACTTATTATGAGGTCGAGGCTCGTAACTAAGAGTCAATTGGTCTTGTATTTCTTCCTTCTAGGGCCTCTTAGGTTTACGCCTAATGACAGGAGGTTCGAGTCTACCAGCGTCATTGACGATCGGCCACATAAAGCGTGCAATAATTGGCCGAATAGAGTATAAGTACATGGTCAAGTAATTAAACCAGTGGAAGGAGATATGAACGTAGTCGTCTATCGAAACTCTCATGAACTGCATGCATGGAATAACATGTACACGTGGGATACTTATCGTGTTCCATCGGCATCAGTTTCTCATCATGACCACCAACATACTACTCATTCTCATCACTTACCCCGAACATTTGATTGCCGACAAAAGTAGCACTCCAATTACAAGAGAATTTAAGTTGTACTTTTATTTTTTTCTCGTATCGTAGGAGTAAGCGGATTGGTAGGCCATTTCATCTATCCATGCCACTTGACTATACGCAACATTATAAATTTTTTTATCCTTTCCAAAATGGTCATTATTGTAGGATCGAGATTAACCTAAGTGGGGGGGGGGGGGAATTAGGTTAACTAAACTTTTTCGATTACTAAGACAAGTTCGTGCGGATTGTTTTAGTTATATCTTAAACTCTAATGCAGAATAATTAAACAAGTAAATAAGAGTTTAGAGTAAGAGAAATTGACACCGGTTTGGTAACGCGGTTCGGTCAACCTTACCTACGTCCGTGCTTCAAGGTACCTCCTTGAAGATCCTTCTCGCTCAACCTTGAGCTTTACTCTGATTGACTTACGGGTGTCAACCAAACATTTCGACTCTTTTCTTGAAGGAGCGTCACCCCTTTTTACAATGATCGTTCAAAGAGCAAATTACAATTTGTACGGTTTTTAATAAACCAACTCACTCAATCTCAAAGATGATATACAAGTTTGGGTACAAGGATTTGATAGAGTAAAAGATTGAGAAATAAATTTGGCAGCGTTTGGGCGTGTTTTCTCTTTGTAAAAAATCGTTGGTAAAAAATGAGACCGCTTCATCTAATTATAGATTGCTGCCAAATTGTCTAGTTGGGTCGACACAAGTCCATCTGGGGTCGACACAAAGTACTAGCCGGTAGACACATCAAAATATATCCGTTGTGAAGTTTCTGACCGTTGGTGCTGTACTGTTGAATTGGGTCGACACAAATGTTGTTGGGGTCGACACAAAATCTTCTCTGGAAATTGTTGGGGTCGACACAATGCTTGTTCGGTCGACACAACCTTGACGAATCCTTCTCTGGAATTTCTGAGGTCGACACAATGTTAGTTGGGTCGACACAAATTCTAAAGAATTCGCCTCTGGATAAAGCTAGGGTCGACACAATTATAATGTGGTTGACACAAATGGGTTGGACAGAGACATATTTCGTGCAGGTGGGGTCGACACACAAATTTTGGTAAAGTCGACACAAATTCTTCTCTGGGGTCGACACAAAAGATTTGGATGGGTCGACACATTTACGCACTGTTCTGCCAGTTTAGGTCGACACAACTTATACATTGGGCTGAGACTTAGCTTCTGTTTTGGAAAGGGGTCGACACAAGGATACCATGGGTCGACACAATTGGAAAGTCTCGGCCTCTGTTTTGATTAAGGGTCGACACAAAAACTCTATGGGTCGACACAAATTAGAAAGGCTAAGCTTTTGTTTTGAACATGGGTCGACACATATAACTAAGGGTCGACATAAACTAAGTAAGCTATGTTTCTGGATTATCTAAGTGTCGACATATGTGACTAAAGGTCGACACAAATAGCATATATACAGGACTCTTCTGCAGTACTTAAACAAAATAGTTAGACTTTAATTGTACCCTTCAATGAAGGTATTTCTCATGAATCGTTAAGTTTAATTTAAGAATTAGGAAATAGTTTCCTTTATCAATTTTATCTTTCATGCTCATCTTGCATAGTTATCATAAAAAATAATTGATTACTTTAAACATACTTTTAAAGCTAACAATCTCCCCCTTTTTGATGTTGACAAATACTTTTGAAAGATAAATCGCTCCCTCATAGTTATAGAATGCATAAAAGATATTCAATACTCCCTCATACACAGACACTCATATCCAAGACAAATTCATCATAGCTTATGTGTTGTGATAGAGTAGTATAACTTATGCATTTTCTCCCCCATTGACATTATCAAAAAGAGTAAACATAGACATGATTAGATAGAATATTCAAGAAGTTAAGAGTTAAGCCCATCACTTATCAAAAGTAGCATTGTGGATACAAACAAAAAAAACACAAGAGGTTAAGAGTTTTCCTAAGACACATGAAATTTTCTATACTACTCTTCGGCTAAAGAGGAGATAGGAGAATCAATAATGATGGTGCCTAGAGTAGATAGAGGCTCCACTGTCGATGGAGTGGGTAGCACGACTGTGCCAAGAGAGGAGGAATGTACTGGAACAACAGCAGGGGTAATAGCTTCTTCTTCCATGAGATCAATTGTCACTGTATGCGGTGAGGAGAGATCTTGAGATCGAACAGGAGAGGGAAACGATGAAGGAATTGGTGAGGGATCTTGAGCATGATTTGGAGGTCCAGACATACTAGGCCTCAAGTTAGATTCACACCATTGATAGTACCACCTCTCAAGGTTGTCATGAAGGAAGTCAACCTTGAAATAAAGGTCAGAATTGGATGCAGCCAGGGAATCTATTGACCTTTGAAGAGTATCATTATGGTGGATAAGAGAATCTAATGTGGATGCTAGGTTTGAAATCTGTCCCGTGAGCAAGTCAAAACATTCTTCCATCAAAGTGATGATCCGTTGGGAGCGGGAAGAAGATCTATGCTCGGGATTAATATCAGCATCATCACAGGTCTAGTGAGCAGGAGGCTTAGCTATGGCCTCTTTGAATTGCCAAATTCCACCCTCATCTTGAGCTAAGCCCATTCGAGCAAGAGTCGAAGAGCTATACTTGTCCATTTTTCTGACGCTGGTGATTGGCTCAGAAGAAGGAATCTCAACCCCGTTTTGGCGAAGAATTTCCATTATGAGGAGGTTGAAATGTAAAGACTTGGATTCTCTATCCATGACTTCCATCATCTGTCGCATGATGATGTATCCAATGTCAATGCGACGACTTCTAAAAAACATAAAGAGTACATACAGCTCCATGTTGCTTATGTAATCTCTGTGTCCATCTTTAGGTAATAGATTATAGGCTAGAAAGTGATGGACTTGGTGAGCCACTATATTGAGATCATTGGCCTTAGGTCGATAAGGCACTGAATCGGGATTCTTCCCGATTTGTCTAAGAAAAGGTAAGTACTCTTCATCCGTCATGATTGTAGGCTCAGAGTGCTGCTCATAATATGTCTCAATGTTTCCATTGGATGTACAATCCAGAATTATATTTAGTTGATAAGTCGTGAATTGTATTTTCTTTCTAAATACATGGCTCTTAAGGATGAACGAATTCTGAACATAATATAGATTGGCATAGAATAACCTCACAACCTTTTCAGAGAAGGGACCATAGAAGGATAATAATTCTAAAATTCCTAGAAATTCACATCTTTCTTTGATATCTATTCCAGGAATAGAGTTATATTCATATATCCTACTTAAAATTAGAGGCTTGCGCTGAAGATCGAATAAAACTTATCTTGGCTAGTTTGTTTTCTGAAAAAGAATTTATCCAGCTCTGAGCGTTGACTTTTTGTCGGCTGAGCCGAGGAGGAGGCTACAATAGCCTTCGATGTAATGGCTGCCCTTTTTCTTCGGACTTGATTTTTTGAGGTGGAAGCCATTCGAAGAGAGGGAGTCGGAGGAATCGGAGGATTGGGTGATTGGGTCGACCGAAAGAAGACAGAACGCAAGAGAGATTGGTTCAACGGGAAGGGATTTTGCGATTAAAAATAGCGCGTTAGGGTTTTAAAAAAGAACAACATCAAACCTGGTCGACCGATTGCTGGTTGAAACGAAGAACCGGTCGAGATATCCAAATTTTATGTCGACCCCTTTTTGCGACGGATTCAAAGTCCGGTCGACACATTCTTCTTTGTGTCGACCGCTGTTTCGACAGAGCCTAAGTTCGGTCGACATATTCAAATTCATGTCGACCCCTGTCACAGGAAACAACAGGAATAAGATGATGTTTCTAAACACCATCAACCTGAATTACCCCTAACCGAATTCTAATTCCATTGAAGGTCTTTTCATCCAAAGGCTTAGTAAATATATCAGCCAATTGATCACTTGACTTGACAAATTCTAATTCCATTGAAGGTCTTTGATAAAATGATATTTTATTTCTATATGCTTAGTTCTAGAATGGATAATAGGATTTTTACTGATATTTATAGCACTAGTGTTGTCACACAAAATAGGAATCTTAGAGAATGAGAGATTATAGTCTTCTAAGGTATGCTTCATCCAAAGCATTTGTGCACAACAACTTCCGGCTGTGATATACTCGCTTTCGGCTGTTGAAAGTGCTACTGAATTTTGTTTCTTAGAAAACCATGAAACTAATGATTCTCCTAGAAATTGACAAGAGCCACTAGTGCTCTTTCTATCCACAAGGCTCCCGACATAATCCGAATTCGTATATCCAATTAAGTTTAGCGAGGTTCCATTGGGATACCATAATCCTAAATTTGTTGTTCCACTCAACTATTTGAAAATTCTTTTGACAACTTTTAAATGAGATTCTCTAGGTGCCGCTTGAAATCTAGCACATAGACATACACTAAAAAGAATATCGGGTCTACTAGCGGTTAGATATAGAAGAGATCCAATCATACCACGAAATTTTTTGATTTATCGAGAGAGAAAGACACGCTGAAACACTGCCAAAATCATTCTTGATTTATCTGTTACTCTCTCATCTCTTGTATTTACTTTAGATCATTCATTTGGTGATTGAGAGAGTCGGTTTAGAAACCGCAAAAAGTTGTACCAATTCTCTTGAGCGAATTTGTAAAGAGGTGACGCCTCTGAAAAAGAAGAGTAAAAAAGGCAAACGAGCCGAGCCTGAAAAATTTTACCTCGTCGAGCCTAACGAGTCGAGCTTAACGAGCCGAGCTTAATGAGCTTTTATTAAAAAAAAAAAATCAACTCGAGCCAACTCGCAAGTCACGAGCCTAAAGAGCTGAGCTTAACGAGCCTGCCGAGCCTAACGAGCCTGCCGAGCCTAACGAGCCTTAACGAGCCAAATATACATAAATAATTTTAGCTTATATAAATAATTATAATTTATTTATTGTAACGTCTCGTTTTATTTTAATTAATTAATTTTTTTTTTTAACTTAAAACTGAATGATATAAAATGATCGTAAATCTGAAATCATTTTTTTTCTTAAAACTGCAGCGGAAGACTAAATACTATTCTTTTAAGAAAGCTCATATACTATAAATTGCATACATGATGCACCGTCATCATAAACATATTCTTTTCTTTCATAAACTATTAATTTAAATAAATATCTAGTCTTCGACATCTAAATTTTGGAATTCTTCTAGTAAGTCATCCGCTCGTTGTTGATCTCTCGTGACAGCGTTGTTCCAATCATTCATACAAATGAGTATCTCCACAATATTTGGTGCAAGTCTTCCTCGTCGATCATCGTACACGCGTCCACCTGCACTAAAAGCAGACTCCGATGCTACGGTAGAGACTGGAGGGGTTAGTAGATTTCGTGTCAACCTAGAAAGAATAGGATATGAAGTGGAGTTGCCTTTCCACCAAGTCAAAATATCAAAATTCTCATCGCGAGAAATTTGATAGCGGGTTTCGATATAAATATCGATTTCATTTCTTTGTGAACTACAAGAATAATTATCGCTATCTAGTTCATCAAAAATGTCATTCAATAAATCTTGTGGAGGTCCAACACCGCCACTACTAGAACTAGAAATACTACGTGAAAAATGAATAAAACGAGTAACATTAGAAAATTTAAATTCATAAGAATAATATAAACAAACAATATCATTTTTTAATATAGTATTATTAATTTTCGAAGTAATACTTAAATGAGAAGAAATTTTATCAATAATTAAACACATTCCTTTTATTTTAAATCTAGGGTCCATTACACATGCAAATAAAAAAATATTAGGTATGTCAAGCCAATATTTTTTAAATTTTGTCTCCATTTTATCAAGTATATCACAAAATTCATTAATTTGTCTATATTTTTTAAAAGTAGCTGTTAATTTTAAAAAAAAATTGGAAGAATTAGATGAGTAGTGAGATAATAAATTCTCGAACATTCATTTGTAGCATCAAAAAATAGTTTTAGAAAATCAAGAAATAAATTAGCAACGTCACAACTACTATGATCTAAAAAAATACATTTTGTTTTTTCACTAATAAAAGCACAAATAACTAACCAATATGACTTAACATTTTTCAACATTAAATAAGTTGAATTACACCTAGTATCTACATCGGTTTTTAATTTTCTTGGTTTAAGTTGAGCAACTTTACAAAATTCCTTATATTCTTGTTGTCGAGTATTAGATGAAATAATATAAGAAATTGCAGATCTAATTGATTGAATATGCAGAAAAATAAACGACATTTCATCTTTAACAATTAAATTTAAAATATGACAAACACATCTCATATGAAAAAAAAAATTATGAGAAGTATCTAATTAAAATAATTTCTTAAATTTAACAATAACAACATCATTAGCAGAAGCGTTATCGAGAGTAATACTAAAAAATCTATCTCTAATGGCATATTCTTGCAAAATTCTAACAATAGATCTATAAATAGTAACTCCACTACGAGGATATTCACAATTACGAAATTCTAATATTCTTTTATTTAATTGTCAAGAGTCATCAATAAAATGAGAAGTTACCACAATATATCCTAATGCATTAGGTGCACTCCATAAATCAGAGGTAATACAAATAAACATACACGATGCATTAAAAAAATGCTATTAATTCATTTTTTATATTATTATACATTTTAATAATATCATTTCTAATTGTACTTTTAGGGATTCGTTTAAAACTAAAACTAATATATTCTTTCATAAAATTTTCAAACAACTCGCTATCAAACATTGACAAAGGTACCTCGGATTGTGATACGTATTTTGTTACTCCTTCTCTCATTTTATTATGTGAATATTTAAAAGTGCAACTACCACTAGCATCTAAGAGCGTTTGTGAAGGGTCTCTCATCTGCTCGTTTAAGTAATATTTTTTAAAATGTCTACCAATGGTGCTAGTAGAACTACCAGATTCGTATGCATAATGTTTAATACAATATTTGCATTGTGCTCTATTTTCTATTTTTCACCAACATTAATATCTTTCAATTCAAAATGATTCCAAACATTTGACGATTTGTTTCTTTTTTTCTAGGTGGAGAAGTGGATGCTTGTGCAGATGATTGGCCAATTGAAAATGCGAGATTATCTCCCCTAATTTCTTCAATATCATCATCACTAAATGTGTCAACTAGAAAATTATGTGGATCCATAGTTAAAAAATGTAACTATCGCAAAATATTTAACAAAATAAAATGATATCGCACGGCGCACACCAATCACTCAATAACGGCTTGTATGTGGTATCAATTTGTGATCACCTCCATAAATACGAATCCTACAAAAATTACAAGCAAAATTGTTAGTTCGTAATTTATATTAACATAAAAATAATAAAAAATAAATTACACAAATAAAATATAAATATACCTTGTTGAGAGATTGAAAGAAAATTTGAGAGGGAGCAAATTTCTTCAAAAAATAATGAATTAGCACAAGTAAGAGTATTAAAAATTAAGAAGTTAAAAGATTGAAAGAGAATTTGGTAAAAATATTGAAGGAGAATGTGTTATATTTATAGGGAGGGAGAAAGAAAAAAATAAGTGAAAATATTGCAACGGTCATCAGACCGTTGCGGCGTTGCTTCAGGATTTTCGATAGACCCATACGTCTGGCGGTCGACACTTTGGAGTTCCGGTCGACCCTTGTATGTTTAGGTCGACACTTTTAAATCTTCTGTTTCACCAAGCGGTCGACACTTTAAACACAAACAAAATTCCATGTACTATTTTCATCCAGCGGTCGACCCGTAACTTATGGCAATCCAAGAAACACAAACAAAACAAAACTGTCAAGAGTACTTAAGCATTATCCGAAAATATATATTCAGGCAACAAGAACAAGTCAAGACTATTACTATTAGTCATTAGAGCATCAGTCAAAAATCCAAAATATATATTCGTACACCAAGTGAAGACTATTACATTTACATTAATCTAATCTTCCGATGGAGCAACAACAGTTGAAAGTTTTGGAGCTGGTTTCGGTTCAGCCTCACGAGCAGAGTCATTCGGAGGATCTGGAAAGGAAGATGAGTTGAGGTCCTGAACTTTTTGATATAGACAATAGAGTTTGTCTTCTAAGTCATCTATGATTCCTGTTAACTGATCGAATTTGAATTCCATATAGGCTTTGAGTTGATCTGGAATAATGGGTTGAGGGGTAGGAACTGAAGGCTGTGTAGGATCGTGTTTAACCTAAAGGGGGGGGGGGGGATTAGGTTAATCGATATTTTATAAGTTTAATATAAAATTCTTCGTTTATCTCTTAAAAATTATTTATCTATTAAATGACTAAGCACAACCAATAATTAAAAAGTTTAAGAGAGAGAAGAATGACACTGGGCTTGTTAACGCGGTTC
>QAOC01021000.1:42798-86111 GCA_003255005.1 Begonia fuchsioides
TCTGGTCTTTGAGCGGTCGACATATGTTGCGTCCGGTTGACATAGATTTAATCTCTTGAACTTCAAATGTCTTCAATCGGTCGACATAAGTTGATAACAGTCGACATACGATTTTTCTCTGGTTCTTAAGCGGTCGACATACTTGCTCACCTGTCGACATATGTTCTTCTACGAACCTAGCTGCACTTGCTAAAACTTCAATTTTATCTTACATAGTTATCATCAAAAATAATTGATTGCTTTAAAACCTTTTAAAGCTAACAGGCTGAGGTGTTGAAACAGAGAGAGCTCCCTAATTGACATTTTGGTTGTTCACTTTAAATATCCAGGTACCATTTTCATCACGAACAATTTTCATGCGAGCAAGAGTAGACTCAGAGTAAGAGTCTACCTTTCTCACAGGTAGTGAAGGCTCATTTGTAGAAAACACGACTCCATAATCATTAAAGATTGTCATTAACATGAGGTTATATGACAACGACTTAGAAGCATTTTCAAATAATTCAATCATGCGTTTGACAATAACATAACCAACATTAAAATTGGTTCCGTTATAGATGTTGTGGAGGAGAAAAAAATTCATTCAACTTATATGATCGCGATGACCATCCATCGGAAGAAGATTATAAGTAATCATGTGGTGAATAAGGCGAGCTTCTACGTTAAGGTCACTAGCTTTAGGTCGGGAAGGAAGAGAAGTATCCAGATTTTTTACAATCATTCTCAGAAATGAAGGATAATTACTATTCTTGACAAATGGATGTTCAACAAATGACTCATAATAGCATACTGCACGCTCATTGTCCTTGCATTTCAATAGATCATTGATTTTACGGGAATTGAGCGTTATGTGTTTGTCATACATATAACTTGTTACTTGAAGAGGTTGTAAAAAATATGAGAAATTTGCATAGAATAGTCTAATTGCATTTTCAAAATATGGACCGGGAAATTGAAACATAGTAGCTAATCCTATACGATTTAGCAAATTGTAGATGTCTAATCCAGTAAGATAGTGTTCTTTAAAAACACGACTATGAATGATCGATTTATATTGAAATTCAGACTAATAAGCATTTTTAGACTTCATGTTTGCAAACAAATGTTTATCAAACATTTCGATTGTGGTCGGTATGTCACTATTTGAAGTCACTTTCTGTCTTTTGTTTTTAGAGCGGGAATTGGATGAAGAAGCCATGATTTTAAATTTTGAACAATTTAGATAGCAATTAGAGCTGGCAATCGAGCCGGCTCGAGCCCGGGAAAGGCCGGCTCGTCGAGCCTGACGAGCCAAACGAGCCGAGCCTGTCGAGCCTATTCGAGCTGGCTCTGTCGAGCTTTTTAAAAAAAAATTTGGCTCGAGCCGGCTCGCGAGCCTCGAGCCTAAACGAGCGAGCCGATCCGAGCCAGTCGAGCCTGTCGAGCCTAAACGAGCCGAGCCAAACGAGCCAAACAAGAAAAAAAAAATTCGTATATTGAAGTTGTATAACTTATTCGATATTATGTAATGACCAATTTATGCATATTGTTTTCTTCAAGCCAAAAAAAAAAAATTTGCATGATAACATTTGTATGTATCGCCTTCATTATGCAAAAGAAACATGAAAACAATACATCGAATAAATATCTCAAAAGAAACTCGAAGACAATAGCATCGAAAGTTCGAAACATAGAATCAACAGCATGCAACATGTCTTTTACGAATCGAAATAGAAACACTGAAACCATCCAATTTGAAATCAATTCGCAAAAGAGTTAACAATTAATACTTATGCATTGTACGAATCAAAATAGAAACACTGAAAGCATTCATTGTGCCATTAAAAAGTAAAATATGTTACAAAAAGTTGTTTAATTATTCGAAAAGAGTACAAAAGAACGAATTTACTCCATAGGGGTATCGTCCGTAAAAAAATTATCAGCTAACCTCTACAATTTATAGAATTCATGCATAACAGCTACATGCGGTCGACCTTCAGTTTTAAAACGGTCGACCTTCAGTTTTAAAACGGTCGACCTTACGTTACCGTTGCATATGGAAGTTATAGCCGTTACATTATAACGGTCGCCCCTCTTTATAAAAATGGTCGACCTTTTTACAACTACCGGTCGACTCTTTTTTCCACGCGGTCGACACTTTCACAACAATCATGCGTATTGCGGTCGACATTTAATTAGCGGTCGACACTTAAAAACGTTCTGGAACGTATAGCGGTCGACACCTTATTTTGCGGTCGGCCATCCAAATTTACATATCCATTAAGTGTCGACCGCGTGTATACTAAGTGTCGACCGCACTACAAGTAGTCCGAGCCAACCGAGCCAGCTCGAACGAGCCAATTAGTAGAGAGTAGAGACTAGAGATATCAGATACGACAGGAAGATCTTAGAGCTCTAGAAGAGAAAACAGATAAACTGAGCAATTACCAGGAATTGAAATGCCGCTGATGGAGGAAGATCTCAGTCTCAGAGTCGAGAACGACGAGAAGTTTTATTTGAGATTAGGGTTTGGGTTTCTGTGTTCCGTCTCTGTTTTGTAACTTTAAAAACAACGCGGTCGACACCTTACATACGCGGTCGACACCTTGCAAAAGGCGTTCGACACCTTGTATTTGCGGTCGGCAAATTGCAAAAAGCAGTCGACACCTTTTATTTGCCGATCGACACTTTCCACATTCCTACCGCCGGTCTTGTCAGGCTTGCGAGCCGGGCTCGTTAGGCTCGTGAGCCGGGCTCGCGGGCCAGCTCATCGAGCCCAGGCTCGGCGGGCTCGTGAGCCTGAAAAATGAGCTCGGCTCAGCCCGCCTTTCACGAGCGTGCTGAGCCCGCTCAGCTACAGTTTTGAGCGTACAATTTTGTAAACATATATGATTTCTACATGTATGCGTATGATTCAGTTTTGAGTTTAGTTATATGTATATTTATGTGATACAGTTTCGAAGGGGAATCAAAATTGCAACTTGGATCTAATCTTTACTCTTTATAGAGTCTCAAAGATCTCTCTCTATCCCTAGAAGATCTCTATTTATGTACTCTAACCACGTCTTTTCCTCGTTGTGTCAATTAGCTACGACAAGCTGACTTAATTATGGGAAACTATTTTTGCATCAATTAGTTTCAACGAATGATGAGCCGGACATGAATTGTTAAGCAATATATGCCAACATTAGAGCATTTAATGAAAGTTGGCCTCATCAAAAATCGTCATTGTCTTTTTAACATTGCAAGTACAACAAAAATCTTGATGTTTGCAAGGTACATTTTTTAGAAGTGGAATCAGTTGATTTCTGTATGATTTTTTTAGAAACCAAAGTTGGCTCAGATTTTATAATATAAAACCTAAATCTAACTTATTAATGCTTCTGTCATTTGGTTCAATTAAGCTTCAGTTGTATCGGTTTGGTTTGCACACTTCTTTAGATTAGTTTAGCTTTGTGATTTGGTTTGACTCGGCTTGTTTTTTCATTATTTTATGAAGTTTTCTATAGATATTATACATTATATTACCATTTTATTAAAATTGTTATAAAATATTAGTTTCAAATATATCCAAATCTATTCAAATTAAACTATTAGTAAATAGTTAAAATAAATGAAACAATGAGTAAATAAGTAACATTAAATAATAAATATTATCAACTATACGATTAGTATTCTTAAGATTCCGTATTCAAACTAGTGAAGAATAGAAAGATATGTTGGAGGTTGTTACTTTGAAAAATAGCTTCAGATCAAAATTATTTTCCAAGGTAAGATACGTCTGCTACTAAATATTCCTCCAAACTCGTTCAAAAGCCTTATAGTAAGATTTTGACTAGTCATCGAACAAACACCAGTCTAGAATTTGTGGTAGTTTGAAAGGGAAATCCTATCAAATAAATAATTCTTTGCGCAAAATTAGTTTGATCATATTAAAATTAGTTTGCTTAATGTCGTGCAAAATGATGAAATAAAGTTGTCTTCATACGAAATTGAGCCAAGGTAAGATGTGTCTGCCTACTAAATGCTATTCCAAAAATCTAGTTCAAAAACCGTAAAATAAGAAAGGAATGATGAGGAGATTCTGTGCTACACAAAATGATGTAATATGACTACTCTTGACTTTTTGGAAGTCCTGCTGCAGAATCCCAGGGTCGGAAACTGAATATCAGAGGGTGGAATCAGGCATTTCTCAACCGAGAAAGCTGATCTGGTCTTGGAGGAACGCTAAATGGGTTTGGATGAGCTTCGTCTTATTTATGACAATTGCTATTGCCTCTGCTCTATTGCTCTTTCCCGAGGCAGGACTGGCTTATCGGAGTTCATCTTTTACGTCATTAGACAATGGGCATTATCAGATCGCGTTCATCTTACTTGCACACCATCCGCCATAGCTTCTATCAGTTCTTCAATCTTGTACGACTTATATAACCATAAGCATATGCTGTAATTACACACTGGAACCTCACGCAAGAGATAAAACACTTGGATTTATGATTATCATGGTTTACGTCCTGGGATTAGCATACAAGTTCCTCACTTTTACCCATCTTTTAGGAACCCCATACACACACAATACGACCAAACATAACAAAACTCTCAAACCGACCAACTTCCGATCAGGATCTGCCCAACCCTTTGAGGAAAGAGCCCGTTTTGGTGATCTCTCGCAGTGGTCTGTCGGTGAATCTGATCACGTTGTACACCCACGCTCCACACACTGCCCCAAGCGTCGGACCCACTAAGTATATCCATATTCCTCTGTAATTGTTGGACACCATTGCAGGGCCTAGGCTTCTTGCCGGGTTCATCGATGCCCCTGAGATTGGCCTGCAAATTCAAGATGGCCAGTCACAGATACGATCTTCCAGTGAAATTCAGTTTTGCTTCCGAGGACTGAACACTTATTATTAAACTTATATTTGAAAAAGGTGGAGACGGTTGAGATCCCGCGTCCTTGGATGGACTTGCATGTCCATTTGGGGAGCGGTGTAGTTATTATATGCGATTTCATTGACTTGGCTAATCGAATAAAGAAAGAGTTAAATACCCTGCAAACATCACGTTGAGAAGCACCGTTGCGCCAATGGCAAGACCTGCCAGCTCACCAATCTGAACGCAATCAACAAAAGTCTAATTAATAACTTAAAACTTTATCATTGGTCATCCATTTCAATGATTTCAGCGTTAAAATACTAAAAACTAATGGATTAATGAGAAAATATTGGAGCACAGGAGATTGCTGCTAGTGATGATCGACAACAAGAGATGAATCGTACGGCTCTGTTGTCGGTGGCAACCCCGGAGACGACAAACATGAGATAGAAAGTGATAATGAATTCGATGACCAGCGACTGAACGTCCGATCCCGACGGAAGCGTTCCCGCAAAATGGTTTTGCGGGCCGTTGAACAAAAGTCTGATAGTACCACTTGCTAGCGTTGCTCCAAGAATCTGAGCCGATACATAAGGAGGTACCTGGAATAATAATAAAAAACAACAAACATTAGGCACTTGCTTGGGTCTGGTAAGGTTGGACCGGCCTGTTTCAATAGCCAGACCGGCTTAAGAAAAGTCAGAGCAAGGGGGCCTTCAATCGTAGGCATCTTTAATTGTGTTTATTAGCCACCCTATCTAGCTCGCCAGCCCGGGCACCAGTGTTCCCACTAAATGCCTGTGGAGACGGCTGGTAAACTCTCTAATGAGATAAGACTGAAAGTTTTACAAAAATGTCAAAATGAAACTCTATCTCGAACTAAAATTAAAAAGAAAAAAGAAAATAAGGAAGAGGGCAAGTGATGAGAACCTGTTTCCAAGGGAATCTCTTGGTAGAAGCGAAGGCAATGGTGACGGCGGGATTGAAATGAGCGCCGGAGATATGGCCGACGGAGTAGATCATGACCATCACCGCCAGCCCCCAAACGATTGAAATTCCAGGAAGCGAAACAACTTTTCCTTCACTCAGGTTCACCACGACTGATGAACAGCCCGCAAATATCAGAAAGTATGTCCCCAAAACCTCCGCAATTATCTGTATTTGAGCCCCAAAATATTAGATTCGAGGCGGAACATGAGAACGAGGTTGGCTTTCTGTCGGGAAAATTGGAGTTACCTTTTGGATGAAAGGTACGGAGAAGAGCATGGACGATGAACAGTTGGGCTTTGCTTCCTCGTCTCTCACATTCAAAGCCACTCCATGATTTCCATTGCTTTCTGAGTTTTCTGCCATGGTTGCTCGATTTTTGAACCAACAACCAAACGCAGAGGAGTGAAAGAGAGAGAACACAAATGGAAGAGAGCGAGAGGTGTCGAAATCACGGCCAGCAACTCAATTTATGGGCACCCAGAAGTCCAAAAGCAGCAATTAAGGATTCAAGAGAGAGAGGGTTGAGGCGAGAATTTGACCAAAACAAAACTAATTTTATGGGTGTTTTCATTTATTTATATTTTTATAATTTCCATACTAAACATTGGAGATATCGTTGAGAAATGTGGAGTTTTATCTTTATGGACTCAACAGAGGAATTGAAGGCCGTTTCAACTACCAACCAGAAATACAGAACAAGAATATGAATATCTTAATCAGAATTAATTTCATTAATTATTCTAATTATCATCCCCAACACCTAGATCATATCTTAGTCCATTGAAAACGATCAATAGCTTTAAGAGAGAAATCCTTTTGGTTAGGTATAATCGAAGCTTTAATTTTAGTAGTGTCATTAAAGGATTAAAAAAAATCTCGACTTTGAGCTATATTCCTCTACAAAATAGTAGAGGAATATAGCTCAAAGATGGCCATACAATTTTCAATAAAAATTCATTATGTCGAATGGTCGAAAAGGGTGCATCTCTTGACAAAAATACGATGCAAGTGCTGGTGCCCGCGCTTAAACAACACATTCGGATCGCTCTATTACATGTCAAGCTCAACTCAAAGCTGCAGCGCTACCTAGGAATCCTCCAGGCAACTTTTTGAATCTTCGTTCTTCTCTAGGATTATTCTATCTTGCATCCAACATGGATTTCTTCATGAGTTGTGCCTTGAATCCATTCCATCTCTTGGGTTCTTCTCAATTTTCATAGATTTTGGGCTCAACAATGATCCTCATAGCATCAACTATCAAATGGGATGGAAAAATTCTCCAATTTCTGAGTGATTATCTTTGGGCTTGAAGCCCTTAAAACTTGGTATTATTCTGGTGAATTTAAAGCGGATAAACTGAGTCCATTTTTGAGACCCGACAGCGTTGTTCAATTCTTTTCATGACACGTGTTACTATGAGCATATGGTGTAATTAGACTCCAAGTAATAGATAAAGCACTTTTATTTAGGACTAAGGTGGGTACGTCCTGGGATGAGCATACAAGTCTCTGTTGTTTTTCGCAAGTCTTAGGAACACAGCAATCTACCCAATCATAAGAAAACATCCGAACCTGCGGAGATTCGGATCAGGTTTTGAGGAAAGAGCCAGTCTTGGTGATCTCTCGCAGAGGTTTGTCGGTAAATCTGACGAGGTTGTAGACCCATGCTCCACACACTGCCCCAAGAGTGGGACCCACTATGTAGATCCATAATGCTTTGTAATTGTTTGACACCATTGCAGGCCCCAAGCTTCTCGCCGGATTCATCGACGCCCCCGAAATCGGCCTGTAAAATTAAAGACGAGTAGCTGAGATAGAATCAGATGAACAGTGCTTGATACTATGAACTGGTGTTGAAACAATACGCTGCAAACATGGCGTTGACAACCACCGTGGCGCCAATTGCAAGACCTGCCAGCTCCCCAATCTGAATGCAATCCAGAAAGACCCCTTTAGCACAATCAACTATCCAAAGCCGTTGGATTGATTAGCAAGTAATAGGCTGATGAACTTACGGCTCTGTTGTCGGTGGCCACCCCGGAGATGACAAACATGAGAGCCAAAGTGATTATGAATTCCATCGCAAGGGCCTGAACATGGGATCCGGACGGAACTGATCGAGCGAAGTCGCTTTTTCTCTCGTCAAATAAAAGTCGAATGGTACAACTTGCTAGGGTTGCTCCAACAACTTGAGCTGATACATACGGAGGTACCTGCAATGATAATCACAAATGATAAACATTAAAACAAGCTAACTTAGCTCAGCCAGCCTTAAACAGTCGGACTCCTCCAGCCTAGTAATTTAAATTGTTAGCCTACTCAAATATAATAATCATTAATTATTATAATTACCATAAATTACACCTATTAAAGAAATTTTTTTGTCTAACTAATACATGTATCACCAAAACATTAATCCAACTAATATTTCACACTTTTATCAAAATAAAATATTCTCATGCTAATTAAATAATCAGGTGTCTAACTACTAATTATTTCAAGTAACAAACGCGCCATCTGAGTTGCGCCAAGTAGAAACAATCTGTCTCACTGAGCATCGAGAGTCAATTAAGCTGAGACTAATGTGAAAGAAATCAGAATTCGAAAAACTAAGTTTCTTAAGAGGAGAAAGAACGAAATTATGAAGAGAGAATATCTTGTTGACTCTTGTCTCATTTCTATTTATTCAGTCACTATTTATAATACAAAGTGACATAAATAACATTAAAAACAAAATTAAATCAAATAGTAATTATTATACTATTTATTTCTAAAAACTTTCATAATAATTTTTTGACCTCTCGTTACTAAAACAATCATAACTTTCTACACAGTGCTCGGAATAACCTGAAACTTCACCAATAGAAACTAGACATCGTCAAAATTTCTCGATTTCGAAATGTATCGAAGCCTTGGGTAGTAAAAAAAAAAGCGGAATGCTGTATTTCCAAGATTGTATTTCATATTCAAATGAGCCCCGTAATCGTAAGAAAGTAGGTTGATCCCAGGTAAGATCGGTTCAGGATCATGGGATGCTTTTCTATCAGATAGGAAGGACTGTTGCACAAAATGTACTCCAGAAAACAGACGGAATTCTAGGATTCCTCCTTGTGGCAAATACTTTTACGCATACCTCGAGAAATACCGGAAAATCTTAGAATTGAATTTGTTAGCCGAAAAACTGCTATGATAAATATCATCAAATTGTCAAAATGAATAAAGATACTCAAAAAAAAGATTGATTCTTCTTCCTCGAACCCACAGCTTTCACCTTGACAGGGCGGTGCTCTGACCAATTGAACTACAATCCCAGGGAAAAAGAAAGACAATTGCTTAAATACGTTCGTATCGTCGGAAAAGCCAAAGGATCTACGGGCCCAAGTACCCGGATCAATCGAAAGGTCGATTCTATCTGAACTACTCATTTTCAAATGATATTCACATTGTTCACAAATATTCATTTTTAGAACTTATATTTTATATGAATATTAAATATTGTATCAAGTTGACGAATAAAGAGATTCGTTGTTCCTGACCCTGCTTCACCTTAATTGTTATTTGAACAAGTAAAAGTTATGTAGAAATCCATAGGTCGCATGTCAAATTTGGTGCCCGTTTGCTCTTTCAAAAGTCAGTCTAAATATGCCCTAAAAAACTGATAGATTTTATTATTACTAACTTAATTGAGTTTAAAAATTAGGAAATTCCTTCCTTAAACTCAAACTTTTCTAATTTTCTTTTCCACCATTGCCTTGAATTTTTTTAACACCTTAAATGTCTTGGATTTTTCTAACTCGATAGGTCTTCTTGCACAACATTCGACTTTCCTTTGAAAATGTGTTATTGCTTGCTTGCCAAGTGCACAACATTCACAAAATTTGTTAGTAAAATCAATATGAGATAGCTCACGGAAGATTTCTTCTTTGCTACCTCTTTTAGCTCACCGTAATATAAATTTCCATTGACGATTCCCTTTGTTGTTATCTATTGAATATCTTTCAAGATGGGTTTAAACATCCGATTTTTCGTCATCTCCACATGCGAGTAATCGGTCATGTTTATCATTCAATTGCAATATCCGGTCTTTCATGAAAATCTAACACCCTTTCTCTAATAACTTCCCCATGCTAAAAATATTGCTCTTCAATTCCGGTACATAGTAGACATCTTCTATACTACCTTTTTTTCCTTCATTTTAAGAAAAAAATTATTTTTCCTCGACTTTTGACTTGGACTTTCGATGCATCTCCAAAAGATACATGTCTTTCTCTTATCTCTTTCATATCGACAAAGAAATGTTTGTGCCTATATATATAATTGCTAGCACCGGTGTCAAGGTACCACATCATATCGCTATATAGAGTGGAGTCTTCATTGGCGATCATGAGAACACTATCATCTTTGTTCTCATATTCCGCTATTAGATTTGAATTTTCTTCCACCTCCTTTTGGAAAAGCAATCATTTGCGTAGTGTCCATATTTTCTGCAATTGTAAAATTTGACATATGGATGATTCGATCGACCACCTCTTCCATGAGCGCGGCCTAGTCCACGCAAATTTTGCTAGCTCGTTTGTTCTCTTTCTTCATAGTTATTTCTACAATCACGACCTCTTCTGCGATCAGAACCATGATCTCCACGACCACGTCCTTTTCCTCGTTTGTATTGTGCAAAGAACGCCCCATCCTCCTCAAGGATCATTTTGTTTGTAAGGCCTCGTCTAAGACCTCTTCTTTGTTTTTCTTCTTCCGTTGTTCATGTGCTTCAAGAGAGCCTGTGAGTCCATCGACAGACATTTCTTTCAAGTTCTTTGACTCCTCGATTGCACATATGATATTCTCAAAATCATTTGTCAATTATCGGAGAATTTTCAACACAACCTTTGCATCTATGAGAGTTTCTCCATTTTGCTGGAGTTGATTAGCTATTGTTTGCATATGAGTAACGTAACTAGATACATCTTCCGAGTTCTTCATCTTCATGGCTTCCAACTCGCTTCGTATAGTTTGAAGATGCACTTGTTTGACTCGATCGGCACCTTTGAACACTTTTTGCAAAGTATCTCATGCTTCCTTCGAAGTTGGTGCACTAACAATCTTCTCAAAGCCCGACTCATCTACTGCTTGAAATATAGATAAAGAGCAACTTTATCCTTCATTCGAATTTCTTTCAATGTTTTCAATTGATTCGTTGTAGAAGAACCAATATTTTCTTGCTCCTTGTATCCATTTTCGACTACTTCTCACGAATCTTGTGCACCGAGTAAATCACGCATTTTGACACTCCAATTTTTGTAGTTCGTCTTGGTGAGTCATGACAGCGGCATTCGGCACGATGTTTAACTCCCATAGTTTGACATACCTCTCATTAGGGGTGGGCAACCCAAGCCCGACCCACGGTCTCAGCCTGACCCGCAGCTTATGAGTCGGGCTGTTGATGTAAAATTTGAGTTTTTCTTTAAATTGGGTCGGGTTTATATTATTTGTTTGGGTTTTGGGTCGGGCTTTTATTTTTACAAAACCCGCAGGCCCAACCCAAAACCCGCAGGCCCGACCCAAAACCCGTAAGCTTGCTTTTAGTTTGACCAATTCCCGAAGTTTGAAATGGGAATTGCATTGTTCTAACAGCTTTCGACCTATTCTGAGAATATTTCCCAATCGGACCGTTCCAATCAGGAGAAATGGTTGACCTAAAGAACTGCTGTAATTCGATCTATGTAATCAAATGTGCTTCGAGAAATAATGCATGAAATGCAATGGACGTATCACAGGAAGCCCTGGTATCAAAGAGTAATGTAAGTGGTTACTCTCTGGAGAAGCATTTCCAGATCGACGGAGATTCAACCAACTGACTTAACACTCTGGAAAACAATCGCGAAATCGACGGAAAACAAGCCGGGAAATTCAAACAGACACACGCTCAGAAAATGCACCTCGTTAAAAATGGCCACGTCGTTCACAAGGGTCTGTCTGTGCGCTCCGATCTCCTCCTACAATGAGGTTTTCCAGGCAGAACTTCCGCCGAGAAGAAGCCAGAGCTATCCTCGATCAAAGCCCCATTCGACCTGCGCTCAAGAAGGGATTCTGGGAGGGAGAATCAGCGAAAGCCAGCGGGTATTCCGGGGAAAATCGCTGAACGACGACGTAATAATGAGGAGATTCGTGGTATGGGACCAAAAACCCAACCCAACCCAACCCAAATGGGTTTGGGTCGGGTTGTCTCATAGAGATCGGGTTTTGGGTCGGTCTTTGGTTTCGAGTTTGGGACCAAAGCCCAAATGGGTCGGTACTGGTCGGCAAAAAACCCGACCCAAACCGACCCATGCCCACCCCTACCTCTCATACCAATTTGAAAGAAATTAAAATTCAGAAAATCGAGTTTCTTGAGAGGAGAAAGAACAAAATTTAGAAGAGAGAATATTTTGTAAACTCTTATGTCATTTCCATTTCATTCAGCTACTATTTATAGTGCAAATGACATAAAATATTAAAAATAAAATTAAATCAAATAGTAACTTTTATACTATTTATTTCTAGAAACTAGCATAATAATTTTTTGACATTTTCTTACTAAAACAACTAACTTTCTTTACAGTACTCGGAATGACTTTAACCTTACACCAATAGAAACTAGACATTCGGGGCATAGAAATTCATATGTCACACGTTAAATTTGGTCAGCAAGTCTAAATATGCCCTAAATACTTACGGATTTTATTATTACTAACTTAATTGAGTTTAATACCTAACATAATGATGTGGATGAACAAATATTGGATCCTGACCCATCTACTAAGTCAAATTTAAAAGAGTTGAGCCCGCTATAATAGCTCTGCTTGCAGAAAAGTTAAAGTTGTCAATAGGTTGTGGGCTCTTTTAATCTCTTAAGCTTAGAATGAAGTCCAACAGATGTTTTCTAGTCATCTGCACATTTTTTGCCTTTAATATAACAAACTTGAAATCTAGAAAAAATAAATCAAAAGTGAACTAGACTCAAATTGGTCTAATTATTTTTTACAACATCAACTCTATTCTTCCAACTTCGGTCGCCAACAAGAATCTCCTCAATCTTATTTCAAATGAAAAAGAGTTGTACCTCTCTGAAGTGCACTCATTGTTCTCAGCCAAAAGAATCATTCAAGCTCCGACGTACTTTAGCCTGTCCAACTTCTGTTTCGTATCAGATCATTACCTAAACATTCGAAGGATTTTTTCTAAACGCTAAGTTTAGAAACTTTCAAACTTCCTGCCTCAAAAGCTAAGTAGAACCCTAGTTATCATAATTTAAAGTTGTTGTCTATCGCTGGTAAAACATCACAAGTTTGATTTTCAATACTTGTATTAGCATCGTTGACCACATTCCTCCTCCCTTAGTCTTGCAAGTTGCATCTTCGATAATAATTACTCAGTCAACTATAGTTGTCCACCTATCATTTTCAATCGTAACATGAACTTCCATTAATCCACCTTTATTTCTATTTTTGTAAAATATTTCTCACATTTACAATGTGTTGATTTGTAGAACGCAAAATCGAAAATAGAAAAGCAAAAATAATGGATACTGAGATTTACGTAGAAACCCAAGACGGAAAAAAACAAGGACAGAAGAAAGAAATCGCTAATCAAAATTGAAACAATGAGTTTTGCGACACAAACATATATTTATAACAATGAAACTTTAATCTATTTAAGATCTCAAACATGGCCCCTACAAACTTGACCCGTTTAGAATTTGTCACACCGAATCTAATAATCTGTACCTTGACACAAATTTCACTATATAAAATATACCTTCATGATATTAATCTAAAAATTAACTCACTCTTCCACAAAGCCCCAAAGGTCACAATCAGCAGCTAATCCTAGCCAAGTTCAAACAATGCTTGAACTTGATTGCATTTAATGCATTAGTCATCATATCAGCAGGATTATTATGAGTACTCATGAAATATATGATATTTAGTGAGAAAGATAGTACTTTGACTATTGCAAAACAAAATGTTAATTTGGAAATCTTAGCTAAGCTCACCAAAGAAACCCTTTAACCATATGACTTCTTTACATGCTTGTGTCATGGTCATATATTCTGCCTCTATCGTAGGCAATGAAACAATATCATTTAAGGTAGCTTTCCAACTCATTATACAACATATTCTATAAGAGATCTAGTCTTAACAAGACCTCCCGCATAGTAAAAATCAACATACTCAATAACCGAGTCCTTTATTCTTCCAAACTAAAGACATGCATCACTAGTCCCTTGCATATACTTAAGAATCAACTTAACAGCTCTCCAATATTTCTTTTCTAGATTTGTCATGTATTGACTAATCGTACTTATTGTGTAAGATCAAACCATGACATATATGAGAGATCCCGCTGCACTAGAATATAGAATTCGTGACATATACTTAATTTCATCATCTGACTGCTGGCATAAGTTTGAATAAAGTTTAAAATGAGCTTCTAACAGGGTACTAATAGATTTTCTCTTGTTCATGTTGAACCTTCAGAGAACTTTCTAAACGTACTTCTTGTTGAAAACCCATTTGCAACGAACATATTTCTTATTCTTTGGCAAATTAACCAAGTCTCACTTGTCATTCTTCTAAAGAGACTTCATCTCCTTCTGTATGGAAATCATCCACTTTCCAAACTCATCTAAACTCACTTTCTCTAAATAGGTAACCAGCTCTTAACTTGAATCAATACTTTCACCTACACTCTTGACTTGGTAAGATCTTCATCTCACAATGAGTACTAACTAACACATCCCTACAACTATAGAACCTTACAGAATATATAGATTTCTAGACATTTTATCTCTTTTCATTATGACAAGAGAATCACGACTGATCTTGACAACTCTACCTTCAAAACTATCTCTCATATAACCAAGTGTTATTACGACTCCATCATACATTTTGATTATGATCGAACGAATCTCAAGTATCCTGCAAGTTCCATTATTTTCAACATAACACCATTTGTCATAGGCTCATAAATTAAAGATCAGTCTCTATGGAGACACACATGAAACGTGCACGCTGAATCAAGAATCCAGTGCCTGTATGATCTTGAGTTTCCATCAGACAATATAAGACGATTGACCTCTTCTTCACTTGAATTTTTCTGAGCAACAACTGCCTCATGAAACTTCTCTGGTTGCTTCCCCTTCTGCGTCTCTTTTTTTTTCTTATATTCTACATGTTATAACACTTTAATTTCACATGCCTCATTTTTCGTATTAGAAAAAAACTGTGTTCTTGTTCTTGTATTTCAATCGACCTCTTGAACTCTTTCTTAACTTTATCATACATTTTTGTCGTTCTTTTCCGAATCACTAGACTTTATCCTCAAGTTCAGATCCAACTACAAGGTAGTTAATTTTTTTCTTAGAAAGCAACGCGTCAAAGACCTCTTTCAGGGTTAAAGAATCCTGACTATATAAAATAGTATCTCAAAATATTATACAAAGTTAGTAGCGAGCACAACAGAATCAATTGCAGATCCTTCTCATAATACTTGCGTTCTATAGTTTTAAGTTCGTAACTATCTTCTTTATTGTAGTCAAGTATTCTTCAATCAAAAAACCTTTTTGCTAGAGGATGAGAATATAAACGCTGCTTCAAATGCAGCTTGTTTGTCATTGTTTTGTACATACTCAAATATTTGCAATAGTCTTCTATTTTAAAACATCCTGCAAAGTACTATTTGAAAAATGCAGTTGAAATGAAGATAGTTTTTATGTGCCTTATTAATATCTCCTCCTAATTCCAAGACGCGGACATTTTATCTAGTTATGGCAACTGCCAGTCCTATTCCACGTGGGTGAGTGAATCTCATATTTTTACTTGTCATAATTGTAATCTCGTATTCCGATCTAACATTGAAATATTATATTTCATCGATGCCATCTCTTGTTAATTTTCTGAATATTTCTCGATACTTAATTAAATCTTACCCGGAAACATAGACCCAAATAATCTAAAAAAATCCCAAATAATGTTAAAAAATCCCAAATAATCAGAATCAACGCCAATGCAAAGAATTAAATGTTGGCAATAATATTTTCCAAATCTGAATAATTGACCACAACAGAATCTTCCCAATAATAGAATATTTCCTAAAATCAGTTAAAGTAGAATGCTTTATTTGTGCTTACGCTGCTTAACAAAGCTGAAAAACGATTCAGCAATCAGGGGGAGTGACCGTTGGATTTGAGAAGGCAGATGGGATGGCTAATTCAATTGAGAGCAAGGGTTTTTTTCTCACCTTTGTTTTCCACAAATATCTAGAAAGAGGTGTTACGGTTGATCATCTTATGACCAAGGTGAGTCTTTTATGTTGTTGCGGCGGCAGTACGTGAACAGAGGGAGTTTTCGCTCTTTGTTCTTCACGATAACAGATAAAAAGTTACCCTTCAGATGTTCTCTCTCCACGGATCTCTTTTGTCGGGCTGTGCGGCACCCGAGGAGATAACAAAATCTCTCTCCCACTGTTCCTCACAAGAAAGGACCAGGGTAATTTCCCCTTTTTTTATATTTTCAATTTCTTTTTCAAACAAAAATAAATTTTTCATACCTCCCATAAATCAAAAAACTCCCCTTCAACTCGCTCAGATACTAATTTTGAGTCTTATCAGTATGGTATAATTAGAATTCAAGTTACACTGAATCTAACACAATCATCCCCCAATTTCATGTAATTCACAAAACTCTCAATCGTTTTTCCATTAAACACTTAGCCACACATTCTCTTTCATTCAAGTGTGAGTCACCTCCGAGTCACAATTCTACCATTAAACACACTACTCCCATCTTATAACCGAAATCTCTTTACTTTATCTTCTTTAAGCATATGTCACTTCATCTTTGTTTCATCTTCATTCATCAATTAATTGCTTTCATTAGGCTCAGTTACGAATCTATTCATCTGCTCATTGTAACCCAAGTCATTTCTACATCCATCCTCAGCGCAACAACATTTGCATTAAGTGACTGAAGTTATCCCTCTTATTCTTCATTTATTTCGACCATTCCTTCCTATCTTATCATCAACTCTTGTGTTACAAACCTTTTCCCACACTTCATTTTCTTCAATCTAGCATTAGCCTTCTTCCTTTCGTTCATTATTGGTATTTCAAACCTTAACTCATATCCTAGCTACTCATCCAATTGGATTCAGTCATGTACTTTTTCTTATCCTTCCATATTCTTACCCTAATTTAATCGTTATTCTGCCTCTAACATTAAACCTTACATCCAAGCCATGAACTTACTTTTCCAATTTCATCTCAGCCACTTAATTCTACATCCCCCGTTTTGAGGCCGGGCATTAAGAGTTGCTTCTTATTAAAGGAATCGAATATCGAATTGATTTGCCATCAGATGTGATACTCCCAAGTCATCTCCCCAATGAATCTGGAAGAAGCCACGAAGTTGCAAAAAAGTGGAATCCATTAAGAGAAGCATCTCAGAGCCTTAATCTTCTTGTGCGGCACTTTAAGTCCCAAACATTTTGTATCTGCTATTGATTTTGTGCTAAATATAAATATTTTTTGTATTATACTAAATATGCATATAATATATTTACGTTACATTAAACAAATATTTATTGGAATATCTAATTTAGTGTATTGAAAATCATTTTTAAAATGTTTACCTAACTTATAATAGCTACGTATATTTGATTCGTTAAGCTCGACTCATCGTGCTCGATGGGCTCGGCTGGTAAGGTTTGAAGTTTACAAGCTAGCTTGAACTAAATATTCTTTAAAAAAAGCTCATTAGGCTCGACGAATAAAATTTGTCTAGCTCGAAGCAGCTCGTATGACAACTCTAGTTTAATTGACTCTAAATTTTACTTTGCTATTTTCAATTGAACTCCTTAACTCTTGGGAAAGTTTGTAGCTCGGAATGTAGGCCTCTTGGATTACTTGAAACTGATTTCTGAAAAAATAAAAGCGGTTGCTTTCACATTTCCATCTCATCGAAAACCCTTTTGGCTCTGCTTGGCCCTATTCCCCTCTTGGGAAACTTTAGTGATGAGTTCTATCGAAACTAGATGATCCTATTGGTCAAATACCTAGCGAAAGTTTCTATGTTCCTTCCATTACAACATTTTTGAAAAGCCCCACACATCTCCTTGTAATTGCAGGTCGTGAAGCCACCAACAGCCCCGGCCTATCCCAACCAAAAAGCGCCACAAGAACCTCCTAGCCGAGGCTATTATTAGCCACATCTGACTTGGAGCGCGTCACGGTTTGAGATCGGTACAAGCTTGGTTTTCAATAAATTCTCTTTAGGTTTAGTTTAATTGGTGTTAAACGAGAGACATAGGATATTGGATGCAGAATAGAAGAAATGGGATCATTAGTGAAGTAGATAATCACGTGGCCGGAGGTTTGTTTTATGCGTAAGTGGAGGGACAAATTTGCATTTTTAGTTGTCTGATTTGAGAAATACAGAGCGCAGGAAATTTCTTTTCTGAGAAAGGGAAGTTTTCCCACCGACTTAGGATTAGATAAAATGGAAAGAGAGTGAGAAAGGGACCTCCTGAGGAGGATGCGTTGAGGTCTCTTCTTCATCTCCGAGCAGTAGACCATGATTGCGTTGACTACACAAGGTCTTCTCTTCTCTTACCAAAATGTTGTAAGAGAATGAAAGAAGGGTGATGTTAAAAGAAGGAAAGTGGGTGGAACCTGCTTCCAAGGGAATCTCCTGGTACAAGCAAAGGCAATGGTGACCGCTGGATTGAAATGAGCGCCGGAGATGTGGCCGACTGAATAGACCATGGCCATCACCGCAAGCCCCCACACGATCGCGATTCCCGGAACTGAAAGCACTTTGCCTTCGCTAAGATTTACCACAACTGACGAACAGCCTGCAAATATCAGAAAATAGGTGGCCAACACTTCTGCAATTATCTGTTTTAATCCCACAAGAGTTAGGCTCTGAGATGAAACAGGTGAACCAAGATTGCTTCCAATGGCCAAAGTGAGGGTCACCTTTTGGATGAAAGGTACGGAGAAGAGCAGGGATGGTGAACAGTTGGGGCTTGATTCTTCATCTCTCACACTCAAGGCCACTGCATCATTTCTATTGCTTTCTGAAGTTTCTGCCATGGTCAGCCCTCAACAAAACGCAACGCAGACAAAGCAAGCAGAGAGCTGTGTTGAAATCGCTGCCACGAACTCAATTTATAGGCACCACGAAGTCCAAAGGCAGCACTTACGTGATTTTAGAGCGAAAAAAAGAGTTTGAACAAAATTAGTCATTTAAATTATTTGTTCAAGTTTTTAATGGGTAAAAAATTAAAAAAATCCTTCATACTTTGAAGAAATATGTGAGTCCCAGTGGCATGCTGATGAAGATGGCCGGCAGTCCGCTAAACCAGGCGAGGGAGGGACAAATCGGGACTCACCCCCCACATGACAACGGGGCACGGTGAGTGAGTGACCAACACGCGGCCATCTTGTGCTTCGATTTTTCAATTTCAAAATTAATTTTTATTAGATTAAATTTTTTTGAAGCACAAAATATGTAAATAAAAGTAGAAACTTCAACGATTTTTTATTCAAATCACAAAAATTAAATTAATTAATTAACTTTTTACCTTTTTAAATTAACTAATTGCACTTTGAAATAGAAAATCGAAGAACCTCGTACTTTTTACCTGATTGTAAATCACAAAATTTCGCAATTTTCTCATGTAAAGATAATAAATTAATTTAGTAGGGTAGATAATTAATTTATTTAATCACTTTTTGTGCTTTCAATAGAATATCACACAACTTTTCATTTTTATTTACCTGATTTAAATTTTTTTAATTTAATAACAGGACGTTGGGGGCCGCTTTTAGATCACTGACTCTCTCGCCCCCCTCCCTCAATGTCTTTGTGCTTGCACGAATAGTTACGATGTTGGCGTGCAAATGATACTACCTATATGCGACCCTCCACCGGTAGGTATTTTCGGCAAGTCACCGTCTTTTAGAATTTAGAGTTCAAAGTTTTTTCGACCTATTCATTCAAATTTTAGAATTTAGATTTTTTGTATTAAAGTTTAAGCATAGAAGATATCATCTAGAAATGTGAAATTGGAAATAAAGAACAAGAACATGAATTTCTTGCTTAGAATTATCTTAATTAATATGCTAAGCATCATTCCTATGACAGGCTTGAAATCATCTTGCGTTCGACAAAAATAACATCTTTTGGAAAAGATTCTTTGTCTACTTTTCTAGGGTTCTTCGAAAGAGCAATTACCCTAACAATATTTTCATTTAGTTCAATAGATTAAAATTTAAGTATCATAAAAAAGCTTTCAAATATTATTTTGCATGGTTGGAGTTACGATCCAACCTGCAAATTTTTTCGTCAGGTCAAGTCGTTTAAAAAATATTTTTTAACTTTTACGAAATATTCAATTATTCATAAACGGTGTTGGATTTGGTTTTTTTGCCAAGCCAAAAAACCCCGATCCAATCCAATAATTAATATTAAATCAAAATACAAAAAACAAAATAGGTAATAATAAGATAATTTTTATTTATTTTTAAATGTTTTTGTTTAAATATAGTAGAAAATTTTAGTTATTACTTTTTTAATTTTAAATTGAAAATAGTTGAAGAGTTGAATTAGAACATATATTCTTTTAATAATTGAAACAATTATTACTTTAAACAAATGAAAAAAAATCCCAACCGACCCAAAACAAAATAGAAATCTTTGAGTCGGGCTGATGAATTGATTTCATTTTTTGGGTCAATTTTTTTAAGTCCAAAAGCTAAACTGAAACAAGTTAAATTAGTTCAGGTTGATTAAAAAGCCAACCCAAATTAAACCATGCATATTCCTACTGGAGTTTGGAGCTGAACTTATTTAAACTACTCAAGTTTTGGTACGATTTTGAACTGAGAATTTTAGTTATTTTAGTTATGTTTCCGTCAATGCGGGTTTTGTTTTGTAAGAGAATAAAAAAAGCAAAGCTTAATGTAAAGAAGAAAATCTCGAGCCACATTTATTAGTTAAGAGTTCAAACGACAAGAGAATCCAAATCGAACAACTACAGAACAAATCCTAAAATTGGAGCATAACTAAGCTTCACTAGTATAATCGGCAAGTCACGACAAAAAAACTTCTCTAATCAAAGCCAAAATCGAAGCTAATGAATTCTCGGGGCATAGCTCACAAGAAAGGGTTGATTTCATCTTGGACTAAAGGGGTTCTATCATATTGGTCAATTATGAGAAATAGATGAACTTGGATGAATACGACAAAATTAACTTTAAAATGAAAGATCTTTGGACGTTCTAATGAAGAGAAAATGCTTTTCTAAGCAGATAAAACAGTTTGAAAACTTATGCCAAGGTCAAGCAGAGTGAAATTGTTACGGAGAGAAAATTCTTCTACCATAGAAGAACTCACAATTAAAATACGAATGAAAGGGAAATGCATCGCGTACTGTCCAATAAATTTCACATTGCCTCGGTCGTTCCAATATTGTAAGATAGAATATGCTCCTAAATATGCAGTTCGATAATATTTGTAGTAACAAAGTTTATTAATTATACACAACTACAAATTTGTCGGACCATTCTTAAATAAAATTTGGCAGGTTCTTTAATTAAATTAGTTAGAAAAAATAGCAAGAGTGATAAGATATGCATGAGAGAGACGTGAAATTTGTGATAACATAGAAAGAGTGATAATATAAAATTAAAAATTGGACATTGTAAACTTTGAGGTGTTAGCAATGAGTCATTAATGTTAATATTTGTGTTAATTCTATTAGTAATTGTTACAAAATGAATCTTTTGTCCCTAATTTTTAGAAAACGATGACAAATTTCATCGACCCATCCTCTACATAGCTCTCTGGGTAATTAATCGTAGATCTGAGCAAATCAAGCATTTTGCTCGATTTCTAAAATGGGATATGGGAACTAACGATTTTAGTCAACTTTTCTTCGCATTGCTAATAATTCCTAAAATGAGACACACCATATTGACCCTTCTAATGATAATAGGAGAGTGTTCATGCATAGAGGTGTCATTCGAGCCGGCTCGAGCAAGCCAAGCCTCAAATCGTCCAGCTTGCTGAGCCTGTCGTGCTTTTTGAGTCGAGCCTGTCGTGCCTATTCGAGCCGAGCATGTTGAGCTTTTTTCTAAAATTTTAGGCTCGACCTGACTCGCGAGCCTCGAGCCTATTCGAGCCGAGTGAACCGAGTCTGTCGAGCCTAAATGAGCCGAACCAAACGAGTCTAATAATTTTTAAAACACGTATCTTGTATATATTATTTAACAAGTTGTTTTCGTTGTTATAAGATTAAAAATGTGATAAACTTAGAAATGTATTTTAAATATTTTATTGGAATAAATATAAAAAAATATTTTATTAAAAAAATTTCATATCTACCGTTATACAAATAATTTTGACATCTGCATCACCACAACTTAGATACATCTCAACTAGGTTGGCATCTATCGTGGCGTCGAACAAATCCTTCATGCACATCAAAGCTTCCATGAGATCCGGTGCAAGACTTCCTCGACGATCATCATATACACATCCACCTGCACTAAAAGCAGACTCAGAAGCTACAGTAGAAACATGAGGTGTTAGTAAATCCTGTGTCGTCTTAGAAAGAAATGGAAATTGACTTTCGTTGGTTTTCCACCATCTCAATATATCAAAATCATCATCCGGTGAAATTTTATGTCGCATTACTAAATAATCATCGAGTTTCTTTTTTTTTTTCAAACAATTAAATAAAACATCGATATCTATTTTTACATGTATATTTTCCATGAATTGTAGGCGATGTGAAAAAGAAGAACCATGACTAGAGCTCAAGGGATATGAGAAGAACGAGTAAAATTAGAATATTTATTTTGATAAGTCGAAAATAACATAGAAAAATTATTTTTTAATTGACTAGGACTTGATTGAGTACCGATACCTAAATTACTAGAAATTGTATCGAGCATTAATTTAGTTCCTACTATTTTAAAATGAGGATGCATTACACATGCAAATGAAAAAATATTAGGTATGCCAAGCCAATATTTTTTGGGTTTAATTTTCGTACTATCAACTATATCAAATTTTTTTTTATTTGTTTATATTTTTTTAAAAGTACCCGTTAAATTTATAGAACATGATGCGTAGTGGGATAATAAATTCCCGAGCATTCCTTAGTAGCCTAAAAAAATGGTGATAAAAATTCAAGGAATAAATTAGCAACATCACAACTACTTTAATCTAAAGTTAAACCGTTTATTTTTTCACTAATATATGCATAAATAACAAACCAATACTGTTTAACATTTTTTAACATTAAATAAGTCAAATTTCACCTAGTAGAGACATCTGTTTTTAATTTTCTAGATTTCATATTAGATGCTTTACAAAATTCTTCATATTCTTGTTGTCGGCCATTAGTGATGTAATATAGAAAATTACATTTCTAATTGCATCAAAATGTAGAGAAATAAATTACATGTCATCTTTAAAAATTAATTTTAAAATATGACATACACATTGCATGTGAAAAAGAGATGTTTGAATATCATCAGATTGAAATAATCTTTTAAATTGAGCAATACAAACATCGTTAGCGGATGTATTATCTAAAGTGATGTTAAAAATTCTATCTTTAATTGAATATTCTTGTAAAATAACGACAATATATCGATAAATTGTAACACCACTATGTAGATATTCACAGCTACAGAAGCCTAATATTCTTTTATTTAGTTGTCATTTCTCATCAATAAAATGAGAAGTGACAACTATATATCCGAGTGAATTAGGGCACTCCATAAGTTGAAAGTGATGCAAATGGACATAGTAAGAGCATTTGCAAATAAACCGATTAATTGAGCTTTCATATTTTCGTTCATCTTACTAATATCACTTCTTAGTGTATTACGAGGAACTCGTTTATAATTAGGATTAATATATTCTTGAACAAAATTGTCGTGTACCTCGCTATTAAATATTGATAGATGTATCTTGTGTTATGCTACAAAGTTTGCAATACCTTCTCTTAATCTATCATGTGAATATATAAAACTATCACTACCACTAACATTTATTTGGAGTTGTGTTTTTGAACTACCTCTCGGTTGCTCGTTAAAATGACATTTTTTATAATGTCTACCGATAGTGCTAGTAGTCGATTTGTAAGAGTAGTGTTTGTGACAATATTTACATTGTGCCATAGTTTCTAATTTTTCCCCTACAATAATTTGTTTTATTTCGAAATGTCTCAAAACTTCCGACGTTTTACTTTTTTTTGTTTAAGTGAAGAAGTAGATCATTGTGCCGATGATTGACAAATTGAAAATGAGAGATTAGCTAACATTATTTCTTCTATATCATCATCGATAAAAATATCTACATCAAATAATCTATGATCTATATCAATAAAATTCTAAACTTTACACACAAAGATTCAATAAATTTATACCGTTCACCAGTGACTAGTATGCGGTAAAAATTTTGAAATCGAGTTCAAATCTACCAATACGAGTCTTACAAAAAAATAAAATTGTTAGTTACAAATTTACTTTAAACTAATTATAAATGTTAACAAAAAAATAATCGTGACATACTTTGATTAATTGCTTGCAAACAAATCGAACGAGAGAGAGGGAGAGAGAGAGAGAGAGAGAGAGAGAGAGAGAAAGGGAGACAGAGAGGGGCGGGGGCCTAGCGCTAGCGAGAGATGGGGCGTCGGGGTCGGGCGATTGGAGTCGAGATTTTTCGATTTTGACTCCAATCTTTGATGGGGTGGCAACATCGACAAAAAAGGCGACCGACGGCAGTGACTAAGGGCCAACAATGGGCGAGCAGCGACGACAGTGACGTTCGGTGAGAGAAAACGACGTGATTCGGTGGTTCGATTGATCCGGCCACAATCTCGGCGATTTGTCGACTCCCGAACCTCGTCGTCCCTCTCCCGAGCAGGGATGGACACCGACGACCTATCGTCGTCGATTGATGGACCAACAACCGGAAATCGGCACCCGAAACCGCGTTGGTGGCGACGGCGAGCCTGGCTCGTTCGCTCGAGCCCGCAAGCCTGATATCTGGGGTCGAGCTGGGCTCGCCTACTGGGCTCAAGCCGAGCGAGCGAGTCGTCCACCTCTATTCATGCATATAACTTTAATATAAATTTTTAAAAAATCTTAATAAATATTTTTTAGAGTATATAAAATAAAAATAAATTAATGTATTAAATAATCATTTTTAAGGTTTATTATTATAGTTAAAAGAAACAATGATACAAAGACTCCCTTAATAACACCTCAAAGTATAAGGTGGTCGATCTCAACGGATTAAGTTAATCATAAAATATTAAAAAAATTAAATCTAAAAAAATAAATTGAAAAAATCTCAAAATTTAAAATAAGTAAAAAAAATTCTAGCGGAGGACAAACGACTCTTGGACAAGTGGTCACGTGAGAATGAGCCCAGGGGCTCAACCCCCGCCCTGACCCACGCATCGCCACTCCTTGGTCACTGCTACTTGGCCCCGCCCAGAAGTCTTTTGTCTCTCGCCCTCACCCCCACGTTGTCCCTGCCCCTACTTTTTGGCTTTTGAAATATAATAATTTTTTTTAATTTAATATTTTGAAAAAACATTTAAATGACAAGATATTATTATAATGACTTAAAAATTTTATCACACATTTAGAACACTATGATAAAGTAATCTTGCAAAGTTTCGAAATTTATTAACATTTGTACAATTTTTTAATAATTTATTTATTATAAATAATGAAATAATTTATTGCAAATATCTTCTTCATCAAACAATTGTGGCAAATTCAAGATAAACTTGTATACCATTTTTCTTGAAGTTGTGAAATGATTTTGGAAAAAAAATTAAAATTGGAAATGATTATGACAATTTTTGCATGATGTATAGTTTTTATTATTTTAGCTGAAAATTAACTTGTAATTTCTTTTGATTTGAGATTTTTCCCACAATCTTTTAAGAAATTTAAAGAACAAATACAAGTTTATCTTGAAATTGTTAAAATTTTGTTTGTTGTACGTATTTTTAATAAATTATTTTATTTTTTGAAATAAGGAAACTATAAAAAGTGTACAGATGTTGAAAAATTATGAAACTTTCTAAATTATTGTTTGATATTGTTATAAATATCTGGTAAAATTTATATAATATTATATTAATAAAATATTATTAAAAAATATTATATTTCAAGGGGTTGGGAGTGCGTAATACGAGTTGTGAGGGCAGAACGAACGACTCCTGGTACGGGTGGGTGAAAGTAACTCGGATGTGCAAGGGCGGGTGACGGCCGAGGAAACACGACTTCCGGGAAGGGGGCCGGGTGAGAGTGACCCGGGAAATTAAATAGAGAGCTATATGCATTTGCCTATTATTCTCGGCTTCTGAGACGACGCCTTCTGTCTTTAGAGCATTGTACTTTTTTATATAAAGCACAACAATTATAATGATAGAAAAAAATATTGCATGTTATGTTAATAAAACACTTGAGCTAAGTCATATTTGTTAAAGCCAAGTAAGGATATGAAATGTCAAGTGAAGCCAACCCAAGGTCCTAATTGAACTTGGTTGGCTAGTGCTTGTTCACATGGCCCTTGTTCACTGTAGATGTGCAGGTGCTCTAAGATCTAGATCAAATGGCTTTGGATCTGTCTCTACATCTGGAATATCTGTCAGAGGACATGGAACTCAATATCGATCTGAAACTGGAAGGGGAATAAACGCTGCCTTATTAAATAATCGTTCTTCTCTCATTAAATAAGATTAGACCTTCACAATGTGAGAAATTTATATTCCAGGTGTTATTATTCATCTAGTTTCAGTACAAAGTTGTAAAATTTGTTGATGACAATTAGTATGAACAAATGTTTTCCATTTTTTAAATTTTGTTAATAGCTGAAAATTGCCACGGAGTAGTCGTACTCAAAATGGAAGCCTTCAAACTTCATTGAGTGTCCCCTCCATTACGCTGCAAGTGGGTCATTTATGACAACAAGTTATTAGGAAACTTGTTTCTACTTGTATTTTTATTGTATATTTGACTATTATTCTAAGTGGTATGAGAATTTTCTTTATTTTTTCTCCATCCTCACCCTCTCTGCCTTCTCGTAGAGGCTGAATCAATGGGGCTGAGCCGCCCTACCCCAGCGTCTCCAATGGCAACTATCGTCATAAATACTGCTTGCCCTCTCCCTTCCCCTCGCTCTCACCTTATTATTTCTGTACGTTACTGCTCATACTTTAATACTGGTGTAGACGTTAGCTTATTTGTGTTCTTTATTAATAAGAAAATATACTGTTGTAGATTATATTAGTTGTAACATTACTAATATATTTTTTGAATTTAAAAAATTATTAATCGAATTAGGATTTAATTTTTTATTGTTTATTTTCTCACAAATTATCTGATTCTTCCATAAAATTACTAGGAACTTTTAAAAACTTTAAAATAAATAACTTTTGTGATGTATTCTATAAATAGAAATTTTTAGCAATTTTTGGTTGACATACCTAATATTTTTAATTTGTATGAGTAATAAATTTTAAGTTTAAATTACAAATATTTATTCGAAAGATAGCAATTTTTTTTTATAATGCTAGATTTATCTTCTTAACATATCTACTAATGTGTCAAGCCGTTTTTAATGAAATAAATATTATAAATAATTATTTAATTATAATAAATTAAATGTATTTTAACTAGATTTAATGAACTCTCATAATAATATTTTTACCTTTCGTTACTAAAACAGACATAACTTTCTCCATACTACTCAGAATGACCTGAAACTTACACCAATAGAAACTAGATATCTGAGACATAAAAATTTGTAGGTCACATGTTAAATTTGGTAACCGTTTTCTACAGGTCAGTTGAAATATGGTCTAAAAAACTGTCTGGTTTTTAATACTATTTACTTCATTGAGTTTAATGTTCAACAAATTCCTTCCTTAAACTCAAACTTTTTTGGTCCTTCATTCCGATCATCTTCTTCAAGTTTTCAACCGTTGGCAGGGGTTCTGTAAAAATATCTGTTATTTGATCATGACTTGCGATGTGCATCATTTTGACTTCTCCGTTCTCTATATGCTCTCTCATAAAATGAAAACGAACATCAATATGCTTAAAGTAGCCTGAGTGATTCAGTTTCTCGAATATATGGAAGAATTCTCTTAATAACTTTGAAGTGTGATTGTGTTGGAACTTCAATATATCGACTCACGATACCGACACTATAAGCAATGTTCGGTCTTGTGCATGTGAGATACCGTTGACTTCCTACCAAACTATGGTATTCACGTGCATTTACGTGATCTCCTCCCTTAAATTTAGAGAGTTTCGTACCTAGTACTATTGGCATTTTTACCGGCTTGCATTCTTCCATCTTGTTTTTCTTCAAAATTTCCTTTGCATAGGCTTCTTGTGACACGAATATTCCAAAATCTCTTTAATGATCTCAAGACCAAGGAAATACTTCATCAATCCTAGGTCCGTCATTTCAAAATCCCAACTCATAGTGGCTTTAAAATCTTCAATCATCTTCGTATCGCTATAAAAATAAGGTCATCAACATAAAGTGCAATAATAAGTAAATTACCTTTCTCTTTCTTCACGTACAATGCATGTTGATAAGGACATTGCATGAAGTTATTCTCTTTGAAGTAAGTATCGATCCGGGTATTCGATGCTCGAGGTGCTTGCTTTAACCCGTAGAGTGTCTTCTTCAGCTTTAACACTTTGCTCTCATTTTCAGGTTTCATGTACCCAAATAGTTGTTCTACATAGACTTCCTCTTCCAGGACTCCATTTAAAAATGCAAATTTTACGTCCATTTGATAGATTGGTCACGAGAGTTATCCAGCTAGAGATAAAAGAAGTCAAATGGTCTTCATTCTTGTAACGTGAGTAAAGACTTCTTCATAATCGATTCCCGCCTTTTGTCTGTTACCTTTTGCAACTAGTCTTGCCTTGTACCTTTCAATCTTGCCTTGGGCATTTACTTTCTTTTTGTAAACCCATTTTACACTTATGTGTTTATTTCCTCTTGGCACCTCCACTAAATCCCACGTTTCATTTCTCTCTATTGATTGTATCTCTTCATCCATTGCGGCTTTCCACTTCTTATCTCTTATGGCTTCTTCAAAATCAACGTTCTCCGAGTCTGCTAATAAGCAAACCAAATGCAATTCATCGGTTGATTCATATAGATCTTGTAGGCTCCGCATCTTAGGTTGTCTCGGCTCTTCTTCTTCATCATGTTCTTGAGAAGTTATTTGGGTGATTATTGGTGCAACATTCAATGATTCTCCTTGTGTTGCCTCTTTTTGATTCTTCCAATCACACATGCTTTCTTCACCTTTTTGTCAATTGTATCAAACAATTTAAAAGCCTTTGTGTTTTCGGCATAGCCAATGAACACATATTTCTTACTCTTATCATCGAGCTTGGTTCTTCTTTGGTCTGGTACATGCGCGTAGGCCTGATGTGCAACCGGAGCACATCACAGACATAGCCCCGATGAGCACGAGAGATTTGACTAACTTAGTTGCTTATTTTGCAAGAAACATTGTCTCGGAAACTCGGTCGTCGGCCCACGATCACGACACGACGACCAACAGAAACTCGGTCGTCAGCCTTGCCGAAGTCCTCTAGGGCTTCGGCCCAATGGAATAAGTGACCGACATGAGAGAACGCCCGATCCAATTCTCATGGATCGAGTGAACACCCATGGGCTATTTTCGCTCACATTTAGGTTTATTTATTTTCTTCAGCAAACAACCTTAGAGAAGGAAGAAAAAGCAGCCCAAAGATGAGGAACACTCATCCCATAGGGAAGGCCCACAAAAGGACCACCACGGCCAAACTTTGACCTACCCACGGTCAAGCCACGGCCCACCTTCGGCCAGCTAGAAGACCTTGACCAAATTTCATCGGCCACTTTACTTAAATCTTTAAGTATCTTGATTATTTGGTCAAGGAAAAGACAAGGTTCAAATTGGCACGGACATATCTCTTGATGTCCGAGAAGAATCCACCGGGCGCGCGTACAAGGCTGTTCACTTAACAACCGGCGAGCTACAAGAGATTTTCATCCATAGAATCCGCGATCAAGCTGTCAAATCATCAGAGGATCCTCTAATGACAGCTTTACAAAATAGCCGCACGGATCCCTCGATATTTGGATATGATCAACCCCCGGTTCGGCCCATTCGGACAAGCTCACGCACACTTACGAGCCATTGACGGTCGACCGAGGAACCAGACCACGTGACACTTTATTCTGACCACCAAGAGTATTTTAGAAGCCCCGGGTCCAAATTGGCTTGAGCCAATCGTTCATGGTTTGAAGATTACCCACCCGGTACATGCTCTCGGCCAACAACGGGTCACCCTCGGTCAAGTATGTTATCCATTCAAATTCGACCGAACTTATCTATAATGGATCGAACCTTCAGCCGAAGAAGAAGCGTCCTTGAACTTCCCGAAGCTAATCTTAGATGTTCATGTCATCTAAGGGCTTACATTATCTTTCTTATCTTTTTACGTTTTTAGCATTTAAGTGTATCACCCTTACACTTTAATGGTAGAGAGAATTTTAGTAAAAATTGTGCGTTGCACCTTCTTCCTAACCAGTCGAAGCTCCCTCCGACATTCCTTCTCTGGTGAGTCATATCCGGCCAAGTGTGTTAACCCTCGAGAGTGTGATCGGTGAGTCATATCCAAACACTACCGAGGTCTACCAAGGCGAATACTTTGATTACTCAAGTGTTCGACTTGTCCAACCTCATCCTTCATCACTAACCTTCCCGAACTCCAAAACCATTCCCCGAGTTATCACCTTCCTCCACTAGCCGATTCAAGGTCATCCTTAATCATCCGAACCATTCCATTGTTTCACCGAGCCATCTCCACTTTTATTCGACCATTCTCCATTATTCCCTTCACAAATCGCTTCCGCAACCAAACTCTATAATTCGCATGAACCGAATTTCCCGTTTGCCGCACACGACCTCAATTCGATCCCCGCGTGCGCTCATTCTTCCGATCACCGTGCGCCGACCCCCAAGGAAGGCACATCAAGGCCACACTACCAAACACTTTAAAGTGTGATATGGTTGGTTTATGACCTCTCCAAGCTTCTTGTGATGTTTGATTCGTTAATATTGTATGTGGACATCGATTTTACACATACACAGCGCATTGCATCGCCTCCGCCCAAAATTCTTTGGCATGTTTTTGCTCTTCAACATTGATCGAACCATATCAAGGATCGTTCGATTTTTCCTTTCGACGATGCCATTTTATTGAGGTGAATATGGTGCTGTCAAGAATCATTTGATGTCATGTTCCTCACAATATTTTGTGAAAGCGATGGACGTGTATTCTCTGCCTCTATCCGATCATAAAGCTTTCACGTAAAGATTGATTGTCTTCTCCACCATTGCCTTGAATTTTTTGAATACCTCAAATGCCTTGGATTTTTCCAACTCGATAGGTCTCCTTGCACGACATTTGACTTTCTTTTGAAAATGTGTCCTTGTTTGCTTGCCAAGTACACAACATTCACAAAACTTGTTAGTAAAATCAATATGGGATATCTCATTGAAGATTTCCTACTTTTCTACCTCTTTTAGCTCATCGTAATGTAGATGTCCATTGACGATTTCTTTTGTTGCTATCTCTTGAATATCTCTCAAGTTAAGTTTAAATATCTGATTTTTTGTCATCTCCACATGTGCGAGTAATCGGGCATGCTTATTCTTCAATTGCAATATTCGGTCTTTCATGAAAACCGAACACCTTTTCTCCAATAATTGCCCCATGCTAAGAATATTACTCTTCAATTTTGGTACGTAGTAGACATCCTCCATAATACATTATTTTCCATCATTTTGGGAAAAACATATTTTACCTCGGCCTTTGACTTGGATCTTCGATGCATCTCCAAAAGACACTTGTCCTTCTTTTATCTTTCTATATAAAAAAGAGATGTTTATGCCCATACATAAAATGGCTAGCTCAGGTATCAGGGTACCACATCATGTCGTTATTTGAAGTGGTGTCTTTGTGGGCCATCATGAGAATATCATTTTCTTCCACCTTCTTCTCGGAGTAGCAATCATTTGCGTAGTATCCATATCTGCCGCAATTGTAACATTTGACATTAGGACGATTTGATCGACCACCTCTTCCATAACCATGGCCTCATCCACGCAAATTTGGTTGGCTCGTTTGTCCTCTCTCTTCATTTTTATTTCTACGACCATGACCTCTTCTGCGATCGGAACCGTGAACTCGATGACCATGTCCTCTTCTTCGATTGTGTTGTGCAGATAGCTTTATCCTCCTTGATGATCATTTTTGTTTATAAGGCCTCTTCCAAGACCTCTTGTTTGTTTTTCTTCTTACGTTGTTCATGCGCTTCAAGTGAGCCTGCGAGTTCATCGACGAACATTTCTTCCAAGTTCTTTGACTCCTCAATGGCACAAACAACATTCTCAAAATCATTTGTCAATGATCGGAGAGTTTTCTCCACAACTCTTGCATCAGTTAAAGTTTCTCCATTTCGTTGGAGTTGATTCGCCACCGTTTGCACACGAGTAACGTAGCTAGATACATCTTCTGAAACGTGGTAAAATATGCCCCAATATTGCACACGAGTAAAATATGCCCCAATACATCTTCAAGTGAGCCTGCGAGTTCATCCGAATGCTCCAATTATCGTAGTTTGTCTTACTGAAACGTGGTAGTGGCATCTGCCCCAATATTGAGCTCTCATAAATCGACATAGCTCTGATTCCAATTTGAAATAAACTAGAATTCAGAAAACTGAGTTTCTTAAGAGGACAAAGAACAAATTTTGGAAGAGTGAATAACTTGTGGACTCTTGTCATTTTTTTATTTCATTCAGCCACTATATATAATAAAAAGTGACATAAATTACATTAAAAATAAAATTAAATCAAATAATAACTTTTGGACTATTTATTTCTAAAAAACTCTCATAATAATATTTTGACTTTTCATTACTAAAACAACAATAACTTTCTCCTCATTACTTGGAATGACCTAAAACTTAAACCAATGGAAATTAGACATCAGAGACATAGAAATTCATAGGTCATACATTAAATTTGATGATCTTGTGCCCTTCCAAAAGTCAGTTAAAATATGGTCTAAAAACTGTCCAGTTTTTAATACCATTTACTTCATCGAGTTTAATACTCAACACTTTCTCTTGTGGGCCTTCGATAATTTTTTGTTGCTATATTTTCTAGCAGTTCAAATGCCTCTGTATACGACTTTGAGATTATGGCACCTTTTGCTGAAGGATCCAATAGTTTGACCACTCAATGTGTTATAGAACGTTTCAAGTTGGACCCAAGTCGACGCTCTATGGTTCAGGCTGTAACACCCGACTTTTTCCACATACCTTAAGTTTTATCAATGTTGAATGATGAACGAAGTTAACCTATGCGACCGATAAGATTAGTTGATTTTCAAGGAATTAAGTGAATTAGTTGATGAAAATATAATCGTTGGAAGTTTATGGTCAGTTGGGTCGACATAAATTTTTGTGCGGTCGACGTAACTCTAAAGGATTCATCTCTAGAAAAAAATCTAGGGTCGACACATGTAGGTTGGGTCAACGCAATGCCTTTTCTAGGGTCGACACAGTCAATTTATATGGGTCGACACTTTTTGCACGCAGCACTGACTTTTGGGTCGACACAATGTCTTTTATAGGGTCGACATAGTCAATTTAAATGGGTCGACACAAGTTATATTGTTGGGTCGACCTATAAACAGTGACTGGTCGACACATTGTATAATGTGTCAACCGCTCTTTGAAGTTATCCGAAAACCTTTCATCTTCCACACGTGAAATTATTTTAAAAAAAGTCATCATTATGCAGCCTTGGCCCTTCAAGTTTCATCCGGTCATTCAAGCTCCAAAAAGCCATAGAACGAGTTTCCTTTCCTGAATTCTCCTTTTTGTAGAGAATTTTCCTTTCAAAATACTCTCTCGTAGCTTGAAAGAAAATTGGAGCTTTGGTGTTCTTGAAAACAAATCAAGAAAATTAAGGAAAGTGAATAGGAGTTTAGTTTGGAAACGAGGTAAGAATTCATTGTTTGTGTTTTTGTCCTTCGGGACCTACATCATAAAGGGCGTGTTAAGAATTGTATGCTTAGTTTAGATATATTAAGTATGATTAATAGGATATTATGATTACGTATTATTACTGTTTTTGGGTGCATCACACCGTGCACCGGCCTTGTGTTGAGGGATTGATTGATGATGTGTAACATTGAATTTCATTTGTATTTTATACGTAACGCCTAAATACGTAAAGCACGAAATGAACGATAAAAGTAAACTTTTAATTATTTTGGAGATGTTTGTGCATTAACTTTTTAAGTTCTTGACTGATAATGTTCACAAGTATGTATTTTTGTGATAAGTAATTAAGTTATGCAAGCATTCATATTCATGCATCATGTTTTAAAAATTACGAAAGTATTTTATCATGCATGATTTCAAAATGTCGCCCAACCGTATGTTGAGAATGAGATATGGGGAGAGCTGTCTCGAGGGAGGCCAGATGGTGCTAATACCCTATCCCGAGAATTCTCTCATACGATGCATGAAAAATGTCAAGCAAATAAAGATCAAGATTAAGAAAACTCAGGGGTGGAGTTGAATTGGCTGCCTTTCCGAGCGGGCCAGATAGTGCTCTGTGAGCTGCCCGTGAGGAAGGCCAGATGATGTCATTCTCTCCCTTACGTGTGCCCGTTTATTATGTCAAGAATGAAGATCAAGTATCAAGTTAAGAATCAAGATAAAGAATAAAATAAAGCATGGTTTTAAACGTGACATTAGCATTTTAGGCATGTGGGTGATATGATTTCTTACTGAGCCTTAAGCTCATTAATTAAGCTTTATGATGTAGGTGATGAAGCGCGGGATGATGAATTTAGTCCTCATCACGTGCCATGATACGTGGATGGAGCTACTTTGGAGCGGGATGTTTACGAAACCGAGTGACGACCCGTGGGTGAAAGAAGAAAGAAGTTTTAAATATTTTATTAAGTTTTATGAAAACTTGTTTGAACGAATTGACACGTTTTGGATTATCATGTTAAAAATTTTTGTTAAGTAATTCGATGGACAATGCTTGAATGTTTTGTGCTATTGCCTATCTATGACATGTAATGAATGTAATGATATTTTGATATATATTTCTATGACGTGTTTTATAAGTATGACGAGATCACATTTTTTTAACAGTTTTTAATGTCTTACGCTTCCGCTACGATTTTAAATCAAGAGTTTTGAACGAGATTTTAAAAAGAAAAATTTTACNCTGTCTTTCATTAACTAGATTCTGAAACCAAAGAAAAGACAACGAATCTGCATAATATATTTTTTTCTCTATTTTTTTCAAAAATATTTTCAAATAAAATTTTAGAAAACTTAGAAAATCCATTATCTCTGGCAACGATGCCTGATGTGCCTTCCTTGGTGGTTGGCGCACCGTGGGTTAGAGAATGCACGCACACGGGGCTCGGATGAACGTCGTGTACGGCAAATGGGGAATCGGGTCGTGCGAATTTGTGGGGTTGTGTTGCGGAAGCGTATTGTGAGTGAGATAAGGGTGTTTGGTGGTAGAAAATATGGAATGGCTCGGGTGAATAATGGGATGGCTCGGTGGGTGAAAAATGTAGTGAATTCGGGCAATGGAAGGATTGAAAGCTCGGGGAATGGAATGGTTAAACTCTTGCGAGTTTAGATAGGAGATGGATGGACAATTTGAATACCTGAGCAATCACGGTATTCTCCTTGGTAGACCTCGCCCGCACTAGGATATGACTCACCGAACGTACATGCAAAGGGTTGACGTTCTCGGCCGGATATTACTCACCGGAGAAGTATGCGTCGGAGAGAGTTTCAAACCTTTCGGGAAGAAGGTGTAATGCACAATTTTTCTCTAAAAATTCACTCTATTGAAAATAGTGTAAGTGTTACACTTAAATAAGCAAAAACGTAAAGTAACTAAACTAAGAAATTTAACCTAAGTCCATTGATGTCTTGAACACTTAGGATGAGCTTCGGAAGCCTTGAGTCAACTTTAGGCTCGGTTCACTTAGGAATGGCACGGTTGGCTTGGTGGTTGACCGAGGGTGTCCGAAGGTTGACCGAGAGGGTGCGTCGGGTGGGCGGAGCTCCGAACGATTGAGAGATTGACTCGAGCCAATTTGGATCTGGGGCTTCTAAAGTCTCTTCGGTGGTCAACATAGGACAGCGCACGGTCTGGTTCTTCGATGGCCTGATGATGACTCGAGCGTGTACGTGGGTACGTGCAAATGGGCCGAACCGGCGGTCGTGCAAGTGTGAACTTCAAGGGATCCGAGAGTTTGTTGGGCAAAGCTGTTGATTGAAGATCCTCTGATGATTCAACAGCTGGTTCATGGATTTTGTGCATGAGAATCCCTTGTGGATCGTCGGTGGATCGGTGTTCGGCCTTGCTCATGCGTCCGATGAGTGATCTACGGTCATCGCGAAGATATGCTCGTGCGATTCTGGATCTCTTCCTTTCCCTGACCAAATAAGTGAATATCTTGACAAATAAAGTCAAGTTGCCGAGAGAGTTTGGTCTGGGTCTTTGGGTTGACCGATAGTGGGCTGATAGTGGGCCGAGCCTCGTGAGAGACTCGGCCATCTTGGGCTTCCAATGCTGCATTCAGCGTGCTCTGTCTTTAGACTTCTTGCTTTCTTCACTAAGTCTTCTAAATGCTGAAAATAAACTAAGGTGGCTGGGCTCGGCGTTGGGTGGGCCGAGGAGATGAGCTCCGTGGGAGAGCACGCGATCCAAGGGGATCGAACCGTGTGTTCCCTCACGCTGGCCACTTATTCTGTTGGGCCGAAGCCCTAGTGGACTTCGGCGAGGTCGACAGCCGAAGTCGTCGGGTCGTGGTCGTGGGGTGCCCGTTGGGCGCCGGGCGTGTCTCGGTCACGAGCCTCGGCTGCGTCATGGGCCGAGCTGCCGGGAGCGTCGTGGTCGGGTGTGTTCGGACACCACATGATCGAGACTTTAGGTCTTTCCCGATCATGTTCGGACGGAAGTTCCGTCGTAATAATACCTGCAAAATGAGCAACTATGTTAGAAAAATCACCCGTGCTCATCGGGTTCACGTCCGTGTCCGTGGTGTTGTCCATGATGTGCTCCGGTGCATCAATGCCAAAAACTTGTTCGTTTACAAATCGTATCGTTAAAGACCATAAGTGCACGTCAAGTAGTATAAAAATGTCGATCCCAAGAGGGTAACGATTTTAGAGCTTCCAAAAAATAAATGTAGAAACAATGTAAAGATAATTTTGTAATTTTGGAAAATTCAATAAAAAGTCGAGAAACAATAATGTAAACTAAAGCAACAACAAAACAGTCAAAATTGAGAAGAGATTAAATCAAGATTTAGGAGATGGTTGAGTTGAAGAATATTTTGGTGGCTAACTCTCGACTGTAGCTTCTGCTACAATAGGTGTTACAACACGAATAATAATCGGACGTTGGCATTGACTTTAGGATAATTTCTTCCTTCACTCACTTCTCATTGCATGGGAAGGAATATGAGTTCAAAAACCATTGTGCATTGATTTTATTAATTAACCCTTTAATTTATATGTTTGATTTAAAAAGATATTTCGTCGATTAATAAAAAAAATAAGCAATCCAATCAAATCTTCACTAAGTTCTAATGGCATTTTAGAAATCATCTAGTTCCCAATAGCTGTAGCATGGAGATTATAATGAAGAGCTTGTTAATCCTAATTGGATTGATCCATATTTTTAAGGTAACATTCAAATAATTAACACCAAAATATCTTCAAGCTAACCACAATACTTTTAGCTCATACTAAGAGCAAAATAAAAGAGAACCCAATTTATATCATTGCACGTACAAAAGGAAACAACTACCATGAGTTTTCCTGTAGATACTACGTGCGCTGTGGGTTGCGCTATAAGACATTGAACCACAATACCGAAGCACTTCTTCTTCAAGTTCCACTCTCTATATGTTTTTCTCTTGATTTTCTTCTCTGCTTGTCTTTTTGGTTCTATTGTCATCCTTTTCCTTTTTTGTTCTTTTTCTTTATCATCTTTCTCCTCGTGCAAAACCAAGCTAGGTCTGCTCTTCCATTCCCTATTCTTTAGCTCGGCTTCCTACTTTTCCTACACACTCTTCTAGTTGCCAATCTGCTGCTACAATCCTTTTTCCCTTTTTTTGGTAAAATTCGTCCTTTGGAATCGTGGGAGAGAGATTTCTCTGCCTCCATTTGTACCAGCTCCAATATCTTGCAATAAAAGATTACACCACGTGGCAATTAAAGAGAATAGTTCGTTCCTACAAATTGTAGGATTTGCGCATGTTCAAATGACTCTATGCTACAACACATTCTACAACACATACATTTAGCACAAGATAAATCAATAATTGCTTACTTGAATTCATACAATATATCAAGTTTAGAGAACCTTATTAAGTCTTTTCAAGACTTCACAATGATCTCTATTGGGTAATTTTATTTTTAGTTTGAATTTTTTACTTTCCTAGAGTTATCACAAATGTATTATTGTGCATTTTCATTTCGAGTCATCTTTTTTTTTTTGCACACACATGGTCAGTAGTTCTTAATTGACCATTTTTTCTTATCTGAGTAGTAAGAGATCGTAAAAAGAGCATGTGCTTATCAACTTAAAGTTTTTTAAGTTGTGTTGTAGTTTCATGTATTTCCATAATGTGCTCATGTACACTTTCGACTGAAGTGAGTCTTAGATATAAAAGTTTAATAATGAGTGTACTGACAAGTGTTTTATCTAAAGTCATATATTATTTATCAATCACATTCAGTAATGCTTTGATGTCAGTATACCATTCGAAAGTACCACAAATACTAGGAGAGAGTTTTATCTTTATAAACATAACAATCAATTTATTTGAATGCCGCCAACATTCATAAAGAACAATCTCATTTGGAGTGCTTGTCGGTGTAATAATCGGTTTGTAATTCTCAATAGCATAATCAATGTTCATACACCCAAATTGAAGGAGAATTATCTCCTTTCAAATTTTATAATTATCACATTTTAATTCAAAAATCTCTAATTTGACATGAGAGTAACTCAAAGAAATAATAACTACAAAATCAAATTAAACATGCTTAAATGAGACTTAAACATAAATAATATATTAGCAATGTAAATCATGTCATAATCATAAATCTAATGACATAAAATTTGCTTGAGGGTGAAAATTTTAACTCGATAAGATTCATTAAATTTTATAAAACTATCTGATTATTTTCTTTCTTAATACATATGAGTAAATTAAGAAGCATAACCTAATATTTTATCCTGATAAATTACATAAATATAACAAAAATTCATATGAGATAAAATTTGTTATATTTATTTAATTATCACAACAAATGTCATTATGTGATTTTACAATTTCATAACTATATATAATTAAAGATGTCGTGGCTACTCCTTTTTTAAATAAAATTATATTAATCACTTGACGTTTAATTCCTTTACAAATTTTATTTTTGAACATTAATTTATAATAGCTGAACACGAAATTAAATTATATTTTAACGATTTAATTATTTACAAACATATACGTCAAACTATGTTTGCGTAAATCATTGAATTGTTAATGATAAATTTACAGATTTAATACTAAAAAAATTGACGGGGTTGATAAAAACCGCCACTGTCCAATGATAAGGCCTTTTTTAAATGGAGAAGACCTCGGTCCCAAACACCAAATTCCTTTTATTCGAGTGGTAATACATTTGTTAAACACGCGTTCAGTTCCTGAGTTTGAATCCAAAATCTAGAGTCATGCCAAGGGTAACGAGAAAAGAATATAAATATTAATACATTTCTAGTCGTCAAGCCAAGAGTAACGAGAAACGAATCTAAATCCAACGAGAAGGATGAAAAACAAAGACTTTGATACGAAATGACACAAGTAGCGTAACTGTGGAGAATAGATCTGTTTGTAGAATGGGTGGGGAGAGTTGATAGTCAACAGTGTAAATGTGTGGGGAAGAGACACTCTTTTTCTAATTTCCTTTCAAGAAATTGAGCTTGCGTCAGTCACTTTCAAAAAGGAAGTGTCTGAAATAAGGAGCAAGGAAAATAAAGTTAATTACTGAAAGCTTTCCACTGTAAAAAATGTTAGTTCAATAATCTATTTGAGTTATACAACTTTGCCCTATTTATAATCGTTATAGTATTGTCCTCTTCGAGATGTTACGCATTAGAACTCAGTGTGTAGTGCCCCTTAAACAAAATCTTTAGCCCTTAATGAAGACTTCTTCCAACGTGGCAAGAAACATCTTTAAAACAAGTTACGAGTCACATGCTCTAATAAGCTAAACTATGCTAGTTACATGAACAATGTTACTGACTGGCAAACAACTAGCATTGCCCACTCTCACTTAGATTAAACTACCCAAAACAAATTGCATGAAATAAAACAAAGTTCTCCAAGTGAGACGATCGAGTTCTATGTTATAGCCCTCCACATTTTATGACTAAATGACACATGTTTTTTAGGCTGAATCTGTTCTGATAAGTAGAGAATCATGAAAAAAAACACTACTAAATTTACCACGTGTTGTAGCATAGATGTAAAAGTATGAAATAAAAAATAGCCTTCCCAATTAGATGATCTCCCAAATCCAAAAAAAAAATTACTTCTATGTGTCATCGAATAGATCTCAAAAAAATTCATTAAATAAAAAAAATTCATCCATATCGCACCACCGAGCGTAAAGTCATGGTCCTCCCGTTCTAATCCGAAGGGTCCCCGAATCGGGGTGCGAAGTCTCCGTTTGTTTGAAGTTCAATAAGCGGTCGACACCTTCTATCGGTTGACCCCTTTAAGAAGCAGTCGACCCCTTTAGGGAATATATTTATTTTTTTCTATTTTTTTAAAAAACGGATTACCGACCCATGCCGACCCGAACTCGAACGGGTTGGGTCGGGTTCGGATCATCCTGATAACCCAACCCGAATGGGTTACCAAGATCGGCCTTATCGGGTTCGGGTCGGGTCGAGTTTTGGCCAACCCGACGGAACCTACCTATGCCCACCTCTACTGGCAACTACGGCTTGCATCTTATTTTGCCATAGACTAAAGTCATTCTTCCTTGTGAAAATTGAGGCCTCAAATTTCACCATCTGTTTTTAACTAGCACTGTGATCACTGCTATAAATATTCGCACTTCAGCCAGTAGATCTCCACGCTCACTGCACCAATCAGTGTTTTAAACCAAAAACAATGTCGTTTGCAGAAAGAAAGAAAGAGAAGAATAAATGGACGAACAAAGTTACGTGCTTCAAACAATTAGTACAACTGTCTTACATCCTCAGTCAGAACCGCAGAACGTTCTATTACTCACCAGTCAAAAGAAAAGAAAGAGACAGATTATAGACCTGCGCAAAAAACCCTCCGTGGATCCAGATCTGAAACTATATCTTCCAACATAGCTCTCCTAACGATTTTCTCCATTACCTAACTCTGAGGTCTCCGGATTTTTTTTGTCCAGCAGCCCAGATAGAGTCACCCGCTGCTCACAGATGAAATGCCTACAAATGAGAAATTAAGGAAGAAACTTCCCAACTTCAAAAGCCAACCCAAAAAATGAGGAACACCCTGGACCACCTGTGAGCCAAAGCACGAACGGATCGTCCGTTAGACTCCTCTCGGTTTCAAAAAAGTACTAGAACAGCTGAACATTTTCCGACTTTCCCACGCCCACATACCTTACTATTGAACCCACAAAAATATAGTCGAGAAGATTCAAGTTTGAAGGGAAGATCTGCAGAGTAGCCAGGGAGGTTCTTGACGATGCTTTGGGACGTCACCAAGGTATACACTAACAGTTGACAGAGTAAAATTGAAAGCTTTGGATCCACGGATGCGAAGTGTGGTCGGAGAGAGGTGATGAGAATGTTCCAGCTTTTCAGCTAGTGGTTGTGGCGGCAAGGAAATCATGAGTGAGGCCGACCCTTCAACTATTGAAGCTGCTCGTGAATTTAAAAAATGAGAGAAACTGCCGCATCACCATTAACTCGCCTGCACTGTTTTCTTTTCGTTGTCTGAAGCCCATTACTACGGATTCTGGCATTATCCATATATTTGTTTTAGAATTTGTCGGAGCGATCACATCCGTCAACTTGGTGTGCAGCATGCACCAGAATCGCACACATTTGATCGGACTTGTCATTTTTCACGTAACCGGGAAGGTCGCGTGTACGGCGATCTGCAAATTGGCTCGGGCCAATTTAAGATGGGGTTTCCGGAAGCGTAATGTGATGGAAATAAGGGTGTTTTGTGGTGGAATTTATGGAATGGTTCGATAGGTTATGAAGATGGCTCGGTAGTGAATGTATTGACCGGAATCGGCTTGTGGAGGAGTTTGAAGGCTCGGGGATGAAGATGGTGTAAGGAGATGGATGGATATACGTTTCAACACTTGAGCAATCAAAGTGTTGACTTCGGTAGACCTTGAATGTCTTCTCGGATATGACGCACCGATGAACACTCAAGGGTTGATAACGTTCGGCCGGATATGACTCACCGAAGGGGAGTTATCGAGAGGGAGCTTCGATCCTTTCGAGAAGAAGGTGCTTTGCACAATTTTTACTAAAATTCTCTCTATTGAACAATGAAAACGATTACAATACTTAAAGAAATAAAGTTGAACAAATTATCTAAAAAGAAGGAAGCTTTCGGCCTTTGGATGGATCAAATGCTTCATGTTGACTTTGGAGAAGTTCATGTCCGTGATTCATGGTCGGAGGATCGGTTGGTTCGAAGTTGGACCGATGTTGTCTTGTTGTTGACCGGTTGACCGAGAGGGTGCGTCGGTACGGGCGGAGCTCCGAACGAATGAAGGATTGACTCGAGCCAATCTGGATCCGGGGCTTCTAAAGTCTCTTGGGTGGTCAACAAAAGGCAGCGCACGGTCTGGTTCTTTGATGGACCGGTGATGACTCGAGTTGGCACGCGGGTACGTCTAGACGGGCCGAGTCGGCGGTCGGTCATGGGCGCGCTTCAAGGGATCCGAGAGTTTGTTGAGGAAATCCGTTGATTGAAGATCCTCTGAAGATTTAATAGATGCTCCAAGGATTTGGTGCATGAAAATCCCTTGATAATCGTAGGTGGTTCGGTGATCGACCGTGCTCGTGCGTCCGATGGATGATCTACGGTCATCACGAAGATATGCTCGTGCCAAACTTGATCCTCTTCCTTATCTTAACCAAACAACCAAAATACTTAAAGATTAAGTAAGTTTGGCCGATAGAATTTGGCTAAGTCTTCGAATGGGCCGATGGTGGGCC
>QAOC01021000.1:86573-123380 GCA_003255005.1 Begonia fuchsioides
ATAAGGTCCTCCAAAAAGTGCTAAGGAACTTTCCATCTCGATCGGACACGATGGAATGAGGCATGCCGTGAAGCCGGACAATTTCCTTGAAAAATAGCTCGGCGATGGCCGTGGCTTCGGCGGTCTTGGCACATGCAATAAAATGCGCCATCTTCGAAAATCGGTCGACCACGACCATAATGCAATCTTTGCCTCGGCTTGTACGTGGGAGTCCGAGAACAAAATCCATGCTAATGTCGTGCCATGGATGGTCGGGCACCGGTAAAGGCAAGTAAAGACCTTGGGGTAGCGTACGGGTCTTGGCCTTTTTGCATGTCGCGCACCGTTCCACAAAGTGGTGCACGTCCCGAAATAAGTGAGGCCAATAAAAATGCTCTTTAAGCATCTCCCAAGTCTTTTTATCTCCAAAGTGGCCCGCAAGGCCGCCCCCGTGAGCCTCGGTTATGAGGGACTCTCGGATGCTTCCTCTCGGGACACACATGCGTCCTCCACGAAATAAGTATCTGTCATTAACATGATAACCCGCCAATTCACCCTTGGCGGCCAATTCAAAACGAGGACCAAAATCTATATCATCTGCATAGCAATTTTTCAACCAATCTAAACCGAAGAAACGTACCCGCAACTCGGTGAAAAGGATGCTCCTCCGTGATAGTGCATCGGCCACCACGTTAGTGTCACCCTTTTTGTACTTGATAATATAAGGGTACTTCTCAAGGAATTCGATCCATTTAGCATGCCGTCGGTTGAGTTTGCTTTGACCTTTGATAAATTTGAGAGCTTCATGGTCGGTGTGGATGATAAACTCTCGGGGCAACAAGTAATGTTGCCAAACTTCTATGGCTCAGATCAAGGAGTAAAGCTCCTTGTCATATGTCGAGTAATTAAGGGTCGCGGCTTTGAGCTTCTCGCTAAAATATGCTATCGGGCGGCCCTCTTGCATCAAGACCGCTCCAATACCCGTTGTGGAAGCATCACACTCGATTTCAAACACTTTGTTAAAATCCGGAAGGGTTAGCACGGGTGCTTCGCAAAGCCGGGCCTTGATGGTGTCAAAGCTTGCTTGACAAGGCCGGGTCCATGTAAACTCTTGGCCCTTTTTGGTGAGCTCGGTCAAAGGGGCCACAATTGTGCTAAAACCCTTAATAAAACGTCGGTAGAAGTTTGCAAGCCCATGGAAGCTTCGGATGTCCGAGACACTCTTCGGAATGGGCCATTCTTGGATGGCACGTATCTTCTCGGCATCCACTTCGACGCCGCTTGCGGATAACACAAAGCTGAGGAAGTGTATTCGGCTTTGGGCGAAGGAACACTTCTTGCGGTTGTCGTATAGTTCCGTGCGCCGTAATGTCAAGAATAGCCGCTCCAAATGTTCCATGTGGCTCGGTATATCCATGCTATAAACAAGTATATCATCGAAATAAACGATAATAAACTTACTAAGGAATTCTCGGAGCACATGGTTCGCATAAAAGTGCTCGGGGCGTTGGTAAGGCCGAATGGCATGGCGAGCCACTCGAATAGCCCGTACCGGGTCTTGAAGGCCGTCTTCCACTCGTCGCCTTCGCGCATCCGGATTTGATGATAGCCGGATTTCAAGTCTACCCGGGAAAAGATGGCCGCTCCACTTAGTTCATCGAGGAGGTCATCGAGCCGTGGCATGGGAAAGCGATATTTGATGGTAATATCGTTGATTGCTCTGCTATCCACGCACATTCGATGGCTTCCATCCTTCTTTGGCACTAGGAGGGCCGGGACCGCGCATGGGCTCAAGGACTCTCGGATGTAGCCCTTAGTAAGTAATTCCTCCACTTGCTCTTGCAAAATTTTGCTTTCATCGGGATTGAGCCTATACGGTGGTCGGTTCGGTAAGGTGGCTCCCGGCTAGAGATCAATGTGGTGCTCGATCCCTCGGAGCGGTGGTAGACCGTCCGGGAGTTCGTCCGGGAACACATCCTTGAATCGGTCAAGCAATGGGCGCACGGCCTCGGGAATAATCTCCTCATCCGATCCATCGGGCTCTCGGTGTAAGAGCACGATTATCGGGCCTTCTTGGCCGAGGGTGCGCGCTAGTTCTTTTCGGCCCATGAAAAGAGTCGTCTTGGCCTTGGCCTCTTTTCGGTCGGCCTCGTCCTTGGCAATTTGGGCCGGTGTCATAGGAGCCAATGTGATGCTTCGGCCATCCATCTTGAAGGAATAATGGTTGGTGAAGCCGTTATGCATAACTCTTCGGTCTAATTGCCATGGTCGGCCGAGTAGGAGATGGGTGGCGCTCATCGGGACCACGTCGCACGTGACCGTGTCCTTGTATGTGCCGATCGTAAAGGTTACCCGGGTTTGCTTAATGACCCGGACGTCCTCACGGTCGGTGATCCAACGAAGCTTGTAGGGCGTCGGGTGTGCGGTCGTGGGTAGCGCCGGCCGCTCGGTCAGTTCGCGGGACGCGACATTGGTGCAGCTCCCGCCATCGATGATCACCGAACAAAATTTTTCCTTGATCATGCAACGGCTATGAAATAGCGTCTCCCTTTGTGATTCCTCTTGCCGTGGTTGCGTAGAAAGAACTCTTCGCACCATAAATATGCTTTGCTCTTCGAATGCACGGCAAACCTCTTCTTCGGTTGAGGCCGGATCCTCCTCGGCCACTACGGGTGGTGTCTCGTTGTCGCTCACGACCTCCTCGGTCCCTTCAAGGACGGTCATGACGCGTTTGTTCGGACATTGCGAGGCCATGTGTCAGCGTCCAAGACACTTGAAACATCGAATTTCTCGAGCCTTTTGTGGGTCGGCTTGAGTGTCCGATGGCTTAGAATCCGTGGCCAGTTTCGGGGCCCATGGTTTTGGCGCGGGCGCCCGATCATCGATCCGTGGCGCGGGCCGGTATGGTGTTGTGGGCTTCGGGGCGGGCCGTTGAGCGATAGCGTTGCCCTTTCTCTTGAGTTGCCTCTCGACTCTTAGGGCCACTTGGATAAGCCCATCAAAGGATTCTACGGGCTGCAACTCAACCACATCACTAATATCATATCGAAGGCCTCGAATGAACCGTGCCATGACTTGCTCCACGGGTTCGGCTAAATCGCACCGAATCCGTAAAGTCTCAAAGTCCGTAAGATAATCATCCACGGTAGAACTTCCTTGGCGGAGACTTTGGAGTTGTAAAAATAAATCTTGAAGATAATGGCTCGGTACGAACCGTTTCCTCATCAATTCTTTCATTAATCTCCACGAAGTAATTTCTTCCTTATGTGCTCTTCTTCGTTGTGTCCGAAGGCTAGTCCACCATAGTGAGGCATAATCCGTAAGTTCCAAGGATGCCAATTGGACTTTTAACCTCTCGAAATAATTGTAAAGGTCAAAAATTTTCTCGACCTTTTCAATCCAATCCAAATATTTATCTTCATTGGAGGCTCCATTGAAAGAAGGTAAGTGTACCTTGGGGAGCTTCCATTCTTCATCACGATCCGAGTAATTGTCGGGTTCATACTCATAATCCTCTTCGGATCGGTCGGATTCGCGCGGGTGTGCACGGGGTGGTCCTCCGCGCCTCGGTCTTTGCCTAGGAGGTGGCGTAGGCCGTGCCGGGCGGGCTTGGTCGTGCTCGGCCATATCGTCGAGCCATTGGAGCATTGCATCCATTCTTCGATTTATAGCTTCAAATTGCTCCCGATTATGGTTCTCATGTTCCCGTTGGTCTCGGGGATCGGAGAACATAGTTTGCTCGCTCGTGGCTTGGTCACGGGCGGCGTTGTGAACGGCGCCACTTCGGGTATTCATAACGAAAGTTCAGAAAAATTTGTAAGAGTGTAAAAATCGAACCTTTAGCTCTGATACCAAGATGGTGTGCAGCGTGCACCAGGATCGCACACACTTTATCGGGCTTGTCGCTTTTCACGTAACCGGGAAGGTCGCGTGTACGGCGATCGGCAAATTGGCTCGGGCCAATTTAAGATGAGGTTTGCGGAAGCGTAACGTGATGGAAATAAGGGGTTTTGGTGGTGGAAATAAGGAGATGGCTCGGTAGTTTATGGAGATGGTTCGGTGGTGATAATATGGACCGGAATCGGCTTGTGGAGGAGTTTGAAGGCTCGGGGATGAAGATGGTGTAAGGAGATGTTTCAACACTTCGATTGCTCAAGTGTTGAAACGTATATTCATCCATCTCCTTACACCATCTTCATCGCCGAGTCTTCAAAGAATAAACTTAAGATTTAGTCTTGATGCATTAGGTACAACTGACTTACGACTTTATCACTCACTCTCGCAATTCTCTTCAAACTTCAAGTGCTAGTTTCTGATCGTGTTCGAGGCAGAAATCTTGGAGAAGTCCTTTGGCGTTGGAAGGTTCCTTAAGCCAATCCAAGATATTCTATTATCTATGCCATTAGTGATTCTCATATGTTGAACTAGCTAGTTGCATAACTGAAAGCCTTTTGTTGTATGTAATTCCTAAATGAGATGGACTTCGACCAAAATAAATGCACGATTGCGTGTCAAAACTAGTTAGAGTAAGTCATCATAAAAAGTTAAATGTCAAAAGTCAATAGTTAGAATCTAAGTCAAATTTTCTTTTTAAAGTCAATGGCCCAATAACCTACTATGTTATTAGTCAATCTCTTAGCGTTCAGCACCACCTCCCCAAGTCAATGCAATCTCATAGATCAACGACACATTGTCATACGTTCCGATCATCTTCTTCCGCGATTGCGAGTTTTCCTGTAGCAGCCGACGACATTTTTGGCACCTTTTTTATTTTTTTTGAAATTTTACAAACGAAGTCAGATCGTTTTCATCTCCTGAGTCAAACTGTGGCTTTACTTTTACAACCAAAAGTTATATTTGACAGAAAACATGTTTACAGTGTTAGCTACACTTTCCAAGCAATATTCTGACAAGCTGTTCTGGCCGTCGTTTAAGGTGATATCTAGTACCATACTGTCGTCTCTACAAGGGCATTTTAACAATACGTCATACGTTGCCATACGAGGTCAGACAAGCTAGCCAGCGTTTGAAATTTTCTCGAAAACTTTACCCTAAACTTTGTGACACCAATCTTTGAGGGCTCGTTTCTCCAAAACACTTCAACCAAAGTTTACTCGCAACCAAGCTGGGACCCACGGATTCGGTTCAGTTATTTTCGAAAAAATAACCGATCTAGTGGGTTCGACTTTGTTAATTTTGAACCCGAAGCGGGTCCGATCGATTATGATATCCGACTCATATCCGACCCAAATTTGCGGGTTGAGTTCGGAAAGGATTCAGTTTTTTTTGGTTGGGCTGCGGGTTTGGAGCGGGTTTGGGTCGGTTTTGCAAGACACATGTAGGACGGAATCGACACATGTAGGACGGGGTCGACACATGTAGGACGAGGTCGACACATTTGCACGTTGCACAACCTATTGTGTCGACCCAAAATACCTTGTGTCGACCCAAAAATGTAGTGCAGCGTGCAAATGTGTCGACCCATCTAAACTGCATGTGTCGACCCTAGAAAAGACGTTGTGTCGACCTTACCAGAATCTATGTGTCGACCCATCAAAGTTGAGTCTGCATTTTACATGTCGACCCAATCTATTTGTGTCGACCCCGTCCTACATGTGTCGACCCCAGATTTTCCAGAGACGGATCCTTTAGATTTGTGTCGACCTCAACCTACATGTGTCGACCCAAGGTATTTGACTTAGTCTTCAAAAAATTTAGTTAACCTAATTCACCCCTCGTTCGTCGATTTTTCATTAAACGAGATCCTTTAAATTTGTGAGTTTTATGAGTGTTTGAGAGTGAGTTTTCGACTTGGGTACTCAAATTGGTACGAAGGCGTGTCTCAGAAACTTGATATGTTCCTTGGAATTTTGAGCTATGAAAGTTGAAGACTGGATACATATTTCTACTACTATTATGATCAATTTATGAAATTGGAGAGCAAGATTGTAGGATTATTGTTAAATAGACGTGCATGCAAGAGATTTTAAGTGATACCAATTACATAGAATTTGATACCAATTACATAGAATTTAGATAAGTATAGAAAGAGTTATGAGCCTGAAAGTTAGATGAAACACAGAAATAAAATTACAAACATAAAATCAAAACATATATATCTAATTAAATTGCATGTTCTCCTTCATCATTTCTTCAACGTCTCCATCAATTCTGTTAACCTAAAAATCAATTAAACAAAATAAAATTAGATCAACTAAATTATATATAAAATAAAATTATTATTGAAAAACAAAACAATACCATATTTTTTTCAAATTCTGTTACTTCTTGTACTGATTCGTAAATATTGGTTTGTCTATCCGTCTCGCGAATCCAACTTTGAAGACAAATTAGACTTTCCACGGTTTTAGGAGCTAATGAACTCCGAAAAGGATCCAAAATTCGACCTCCACAACTGAAAGCCGACTCTGAAGCAACTGTTGAGATAGGGATAGCGAGAACATCTTTCGCTATTCGACTCAAGGTAGGGTATTCAGAACTGTGTCGTTTCCACCAACTCAATACTTCTCCGTCGTCATGGAAGTCTTCAAGTTTTGAAAAAAGATATCGATCAAGTTCATTTGCATGCGCTAAATCTTTCTCGCTATTCATCTCGGCCTTAAAAGTAGATTGTACCTCAAAATCTTCAATTATATTTAGACAATCTTCTTAGACTTCAATAGGTACAACTGATTGTACTTTATATTCACCGTATAAAAGTTTTATGGTATTATCCAAAGCCAAGAGTATCTCATTTGTTAACTCTGGTGAATGCAACTTCATTAGACAATGCTTTACGAACTTCAACTTGAATCGTGGGTCAACCACCACAGCCACATACATAAAATGATTTATTTTGGTGTAATCTCTCCAATACTTTTCAAACTTCATTTGCATATTAAAAGCGGTGGATCTCAAAAGAGAATTTTCACTACCAACGTACTTCTTGATTATGAGACGAAGTTTGCATAATTATGCGAAGAATATGTTAGCCGAAATACGCAATGTCGATGACACTTTTAATGTAACTTCATAAAATACCTTCAACAACAATATAAATTCTCGAACAATATACCAACCTTCTTCACCTGGAGGAGAGACCAAGCTGCCATCTTGAAAAAATTCAGATATATATTTAATGTCACACTCACCCATCTTATCAAATGCCTTCTCAAATTTAACTGCAGTTTGTAGCATTAGAAACGTTGAGTTCCATCTCGTTGGAACATCCATACACACATTGTTGTTGCATTCGATGTCTGTACTTTCAATGCAAGATTTAAATTTTTACATTCTTGCTGGAGATGATCTAACATATTTCATCGCCTTTCGAACCTTCGCAATTGAGTCATTATGATCTTTCAACCCACAAGTAACAACAAGATTTACTATATGCGCAAAGCATCTGACATGCATATATTGTCCTTGTAAACTAAAGGTTTTCGATGCTTCATATTTTTCAACAATAAATTCAAAGCAACCTCATTAGATGAAGCGTTGTCCATGGTTACTGTTAAAAGTCTATCAATTCTCCAATCCGACAAGCATTTTTCAACAAGTGCCGCAATGGTCTCTCCTTTATGATCAGGAATGACATAAAAATTAATAATCTTTCTCTGCAAAATCCAAGAAGCATCTATAAAATGTGCAGTAACTACCATATAATTTATATTTTGAATCGAAGTCCACATATCGGTAGTTAGGCAAACGCTTGAAGTCAATTGTCCAAAAAAGGTTTGTAGCTTGCTTGTTTCTCCCACATACATCTTGAAAATATCATTTGCGAGAGTCTTGCGAGATGGAACATCAAATTTAGGCTGCAATTCATTAAAGAACTCAACAAACCACTTGCTTTCTACAATACGGAAAAGTAATTCATCCATTACGATCATTGTTGCAAGCTTCTTTCGACATCGTTCTTCATTAAATATTTTCAGACTCATTGCGTTTGATGAACCAGACCCTTCTCCTTCGATATCTGTTTTGTGAAAAAAAATTATTTTTTGTTTTCTATCTAAAGCAGCTAAATATTTAGGACACTTACCCAAATGCCTAAGCATGTTTGAAGTCTCATTCTTTAGAGTTTCACTAGCATATGATGTCGAACAATAGTTGCAATGTGTTCTACTAATTCCGTTGCCCGATGCTTTTTTTGTAAAGTGATTCATGCTATGCTTTCACTTTTTCGTTTTTTTCTGTGTGCTTCCATATTTTGTTCCATTCTATATTGAACCGTAAAAGAAGTTAACATTAAAACATTAAACAAGTTATCACAACTCACAAGAACATTCTGAATTTGACATTCAAACTGAAACGAAAACCGTAACATAATAGTTATCAAACTGAAAAAAAACAGAATATCCATATTTTAACACGGGTATTGCAAAATGGTGTTGGTAACACGATAGCCATTACCCAATTCGTCGCTGAGATTGACCAAGCCAGAGAGACTACAGAGGAGTTTTGGTACGCAGAAGAAAAATTCTGAGTAGAGAGAGAGAGACGGCAAAATTAGGGATGGGCCGCCTGGGCTAGGCTGACCCACATCAAATCGGTTAATCGTGGGTCAATTTTTTTCGGGTTTTAAAAATAAATTAACCATTCGCTAATCGATCCGATCTCCGGGTTCGGGTCGGTTAGCGGGTTGACCCGGCCCAACTGCCACCCCTACTCGCAACTACTTATTTCGAAGCTTGAAAAGTCTTATTTCATTAGTGGTGGTGGTTTTGGTCCTTTGGACACCTCTATCAGACGCGACTCCAGCGAACCAGAGAAATGATTGTCGGAGTATGAGACTTCCTTTCTATCTCTCCTACTTCAGTTTTCTCCCTGTTTTTCTTTCTACGTGGCTGCCTAAAAACAAGGGGTCTCCCTTCCCATTCTCTTAGTTTTCCCTATTTATAACTAATGAATAATGTGTTTAATCTGAAATCTGAAATAAAATCAATCTTTTCCAATTCAAATATATAACCAATAGATATTTTCATTGATTTTTGCCCGATCCCAGTCCCATGCAATCTGAAAAATCTACTCAAAGTGTAAACATAAAAAAAAAAATTCAATTTCAAATCGAAACATGCCGCACGAGATTCAATTCCGTATATGATTTTCTCGAGCAGCACATGTAGCTCAAATGACAAACTGATGTTCCGAATACGACAAACAGTTAATCAAATTTTTGCAAAATGTTTTTTGGAAAATCTGAGAATTGAAAATTGGAGGTTTTATGGAGACATTATCATAACAAAAGCAACATCATCGAATAAACATAGTTTATCAAATGTCAGAAATCGGTCGTGAAATTTTGCCCGTCCAAAAGCTAGAGAGAGTTGTGAGAAAACCACCTAGACGCCATTGCAAAGCATTCTTTTGGTTTATACTCGGGAGCTGTGTGACCTGCTCCCTGGAAAAAACGCGAAGACAAATTCATCACTCCAGTTTTCTTAGGGTCAAATACTTGGATCGTTGGACTGACAGATCTTTACCTTCACAGTCGCGTACGTCAGTCGACAGTTCTTGCCCAAATATTCCATCGAGTACCTAATAAAGAGCACATTAGAACACGGTTTTGAAACTCTTTTTGAAAGGGTAGCTTCTTCGGAAAAGAAATAAGTAAACTAACCCCGCAATTTCATCCTCAACAAACCATGGTCTCCAATCATCAACAATAGTCAAATTCAAAGACTCTATCCATGCTTGTGTTGACGTATGCGGAAGAGAGAAATCATGATCCCCACTGCAGGAAGATGCAGAAGGAAGAAGAAGTAAATGTGGAGACTGGTTCAAGATAACGCAAAAAGAAGTATATGATACCTGTAAATAAAAATACGATAACCCTTTGTGATGAGATTCTGATGGTAAACCAGAGCGTTGGAGGCCTCGTAGAGATAAGGCATGCTCATATTGCACCGCACCCACAATTTCACACTCCCCTGCTTATCAAAGTTTTTGCATGGACTCAACTGAACTTGCTAGAGATGAATATCTATAGGAGAATTTTCATATGCCTCTAGAAATCGAGTGTACCTCGTGAATACCAAGAGCCTTTTGAACTGCCGGATCATTGGCCCAGTGATATGCGTACATGTAATTATGTTTCTAGAAAATATGTAACCAATAAGAGAAAAATATGTAATCAATAAGGATATCAACACCCATAATTTATGTTTATTTCATAGCGCAACAAATTTATGATTCAGTTGCCAAAACGTAGTAATAGATAATAGGAACAAAAATTTACCCGACAAGATGCAATTCGAGGATGGGGGCGATAATGCGGAACCATTAAAAGAAGAGAACCGAAATTCTTCCCAAGATTTTGGTTAAGTTTCCTTCTTGGTTGTACTTCCGGATCTAAGGGTTCCGAGAAGTTGTAGCATGAATGTTCCAATAAGTTATGCATATCAATTTTTTCTGTGCACTAAAAAACAAAGACAAATACGTTATTTTGTCAACATAGAGTGTTAAAATTCAGACGAAATTGAATGAACAGGAATGATTATATGCACCTCTGCATACTCATCCAGACTCTCTTGGCAAAGGGGATCGGTTGTTCCAACCGAGGAATTGTAATTGCCTTTGCAGTTGACAGTGATAGACTACATAAACAGGATACAAAATCCTTTAGAGCTGGATTTAGAAAACTAGACGCAGAGCCAAATAACCCAGTTTGAAATATAGACAACCCAAAAAATATTGCTCTCTCAATCCTATAAAAAATATTGCTTTTAAAAATAAGATCACCGATAGAAAAGGCAGTTGTGGTGGATGATTAACCTCATAGAGTTTTTTTGATATTAACGTTTTCTGGTAAGCAAATTCAAATCTTGACCACGCTTCAGCTTCCATGTCAGTGACAGGGTTTCCGAGTGAATAGCCCTATTCGGCAATCATGAAAGTGGTCATTCAAAAGCAGCACAATTTTGATTTGTAGCACGGTCAAACTAACCTTGAGATTCAAGACTGGACGATGCCCAGCTTCAATACCTAGATAGAGCAAGCATTACAGAAATTAAATTGTCAAGTCCATCATAGTTTACCCATCGAAAGTGAAGTAATGCAAGAAAAAACTTATGAATTAAGGGGAATTTATATGAAGAGATTGAATATTTTGTGCGTAGGCTGCTACCATCAGTTATTTCTTGGACAATCATCGGAATGATTGTGCCGGCATAGGAATCGCCGGAAAGGTAAAGTGGGTTTTTCAGAAATTTAGGATGTGCCACGAGCCACTGCAAGACAGCAAACACAAGAACCTGGTCAATGCATTCGACTATAGTGATTGATTTCGTCGAGGCTATGAATTTTACAAGCCACCTTTCTCAGAAAATCATAAGTTTGTCCAACTTGTAACGAGTCGCCCGTTTGGTACGCTTCTGAAGTTTTTGCATACGAGAATCCCGTCCCGACAGGGGCGTCTAGAAATATCATGTTGAGGAACTACAATACCATAACAAATTTCAAATCTGAATCATTTAGTAGGCCAAAGGGAAAAGGCTATTAAAGATGGAAGCCACGGCACATAACCTTTGTCCACGAATATGGGTTCAATTCTAAATTTGGCAGTTCTCCGCGAACACTTGGACCTTTACATTTAGCATTTGGGAAGTACACGGGGCCTGCAATACAGTTGAGAAACAGCAAACCTGTCGGATCTGTAAATGTACTTTCTGAAAATCCTAAGAGTTAAACAAAACTGGACCTTCAATGATAATGTGTTGAGGAAAGAGACTTACCAACTTCAAAAGCCAAGCCGAAAAAGGAAGAACACCCAGGACCCCCAGTGAGCCAAAGCACCAGTGGATCTTCTCCAGGACTCCTCTCGGACTCAAAAAAGTAGTAGAAGAGCTGGACATTTCCCGAATCTCCCACGCCCACGTACCTTAATCATTTCAGTAAGCCGCGAAAGAAACGTCATTCTACGACTGTAAAACCCAGCAAAAAAAAGACAAAAACCAAAGCAAATGGTCGAGAAAAACACAGGAAGTACCCCGTTTCGAATTTGAAGGGAAGAACTCCTGAGTAACCAGGGAGGTTTTCGACGATGGTTTGAGAAGCCACAAAGCTGGAGACGAACAGTAGATAGAGTAGAACGGAAAACATGGTATCCATTCAGGCAACACGTCGGGGGCGAGAGGTGAAATGAACTTGCAGCTTTTCAAGCTAATGGCTATGGTAGGATCTGTAAAAGTTGATGATTGAAAACAAAAATAAAATATGAAGAACTCATTGTTGGCCGTCCATCGTCAGCTCAATTAATGAATTTGTCTGTAACGCGTAATGTTCTAAAATAAAAATATAATCTCATTATACCCCATGCCTTGAGACTTTCTCTCGGAGTTTTGGCTCACCAACACCGTGATCCCGACACGTCGTCAGATGGAGTTTTCAAGATTGGAGATCACGGCGCACCCTGTCCGAAGAACGTACAAAGGCTTGAAAATCACGAGACTCGGAAGTGACTCACTGTTGATGGTCAGAATTCACGTGCCTCTAGTGGAGAGACCTCCGTCTCTGTCCAAAAGTGTTTGATTTTCTGTCGTTTAGTGTTTGGACAAAGCTCATTTCCCATTCCACAGATCTAAAATTAACAGTAAAAGCTAGAGGTTGCTTTGGATAGGAAGCTGACCAAAAAAATTGAGTAGCAGCATCTTTCGAACTTCTTGAGTGGAGCTATCAAACCTATTTGAGGGGAATTTGTCAAAGTTCTTTTTAAAAGTCAAGTCAAATAGAGCCAAAACTAAACCAATTGAGCTGGTTCACAACCCACACACGTTACTCTCATAGGTTATGCACGAGAGGCACGAGAGATCAAATTCTCTCTTTTTGTAATACCCATAGATTTTTAATGATAACTTTATCTTAAATTTGATGGATTTTGCATTAAAATAAAAATTTATAAATTTTGAATATATCATATATAGGAAAATAATTAAAGAATATATTATATTGGTCAATGTCAAATTTAAAATATCGTCTAACCTCATTATTAGAAGAAAATGAATAGTTATGAAAGATAATTAATTATAAAAAACTTAATGTTATTTAGTATATTTTAGTAGGCAAAGTAGCGCTGAAATTTTGGTAATATGATGTTGGTAGAACAAATTATAGAATACCGAAATTAGGAACAATTAAAATTCGTTAACTGTAAATCTAATGTTTAATATTTTTTCTAAGTACCGATCTGGATGAGACCATATTTTTATCTAGCTAAAATTAACGGTTAATGATATAGTAGATAATTTTAATAAATGTGTGTTTTGAATTCTATTATATTAAAATTTTATTTTTTCTAATCTTGTGACTATTTAATTTATTTTTTTAATTTGATATTACTAGTTGCTATGACTTTGTATAATTTAGATAACTTTAGATATTATTTTATTTTATTAATTTAAAATTATTTTATTTTATTAATTTGGAATTATTTTATTTTTTTAATTGAAAAACCTAAATTCAGACCGGACCAAGACCAAAATTTGGATTCAGTTATAGTTCAATTCTTATAATATACCGTCTTGGTCTTAATCTTAAAATTTTAGAACTAAAATATATTGGTCTTTTCTTTAAAAATTGAACCAAGTAAGACCACGTCCACTCATGTTGGAGCCCACCACGAAGGAAAAGGAGCAAGGCAAACAACTTCTACCGCATGTTCCACATCATCAATCTAAAAAAAATTGCATGAAACAAAAAAATTCTTCTCAATTAGACAACTGAATGCAAAACTTTAGCCCTCTAAGGTGTACCACTAAATGACACAATATTTTCTGCAATGAAGCTGATTTGATAAGCACCGCATTGTGAAAAAATCACTCTTACATTTACTGTGTGTATGAATGTTTAGATATAAAACAGATAAATGAAAAAAATAATTCATCCAAATCGAAGGAAAGCGCGCAAAGTTATGGCCCTCTGCATTTTATAACTAAATGTTCAATATTTTCTATGCTGAATCTGATCCAATGAGTTGAAAATCATGGAAAAAATCACTTTTACATTTACCGTGTGTTTTGTATCGTATTTTTAAAAAATGCATGAAATAAAAAAAAAATTGTCAAAATAAAAAACTTGAAGCGCATAGTGAATTTGACACAATTGTTTCGATAGTGAATTTGACTAGATGAGCACCGAACCCGAAAATTATCACATCTACATTTACCACGTCTGCCATTTTATAGATTTGAAAAAAATTTCATTCCGTAAAAAAATCCATCCAAATTGAACGATGAAGCGCAAAGTTACCACTCGAATATTTTACACAACATTTTTTTTATGTTGAATCCTATTCTATAAGAATTGAATTTAAAAAAAAAAATCAATCCTACATTTATGACATGTGTCATTTTTGTTGATATGACAAAATATGATGAAATAAAAAAAATTTCATCCAAATCATACATCGAGTGCAAAGTTATTAAACCTTTGATATTTTATTGATGCAATATTTTCGATACTCAATCTGATACTATAAGCACCAAATCTAAAAAAATCGCTACTTCATTTACCGCATGTGGCATTTCGTAGACCTCACAAATATGAATGAAATAGATAAAATTCTTCGAAACTAGATAGTCGAGCCTAAAGTTATGGCCCTCCAACAATTTCATAAGTAAAAGAAATAATATTTTCTATGTTGAATATGAACAAGTATGAAAATATCATCCAACATTTCTCACATGTGCCATTGAGGAGATCTAAAAAACTTGCATGAAATAAAAAAAAAGTCGTCCAAGAGTGCAATATTATAGCCCAACACATTGTTGTTTTTACAATGAATCTGTTTCGTTGATCAGTGAATCATGAAAAAAATACTCCTAAATCTACCACGTGTTTTGTAGCATAGATGTAAATGCATGACATAAAAAACAGCCTTCCCAATTAGATGACTCCCCAACATAAACAAATCACTTCCATTTATCGCATGTGTCAATGAATAGATCTCAAAAAGTTCCATTGAATAAAAGAAAAAGTCATCTATATCGCATGAACAAGTGTAAAGTCATGGTCCTACAATGTTTTCAGACTAAATGACAAAGTTTTGTACTTTGAATTGGATCCGGTGAGTACCGAATCAACAATTTAATTACTCCTACACTTACTGTGTGTTCCATTGCTTGGATCTCAAAACATTCAATGAAATAAAAGAAAAAATCTTCCAAATCGAACAACCAAACAAAAAGGTATCCCCCTATGATATTTTACGACTAAATCACAAAACGTTTGCTATGAATCTAATTCGACAAGCACTGAATAATGAATAAAATCAGTTCTCCATTTACCACGTGAGCTAGATCACAAAAATCGTAAAATAAAAAAAATGGTCAATCAAACAACTCAATGCAAAGTAACGATCATCTAACGTTTTAAATTCAAATAACACATATTTTTCTACACAGAATATGATATGAAAAAAATCACCCAATAATGAAACAAAATCCTCATTTATCGCATGTTCTATTAGGTTGATCTCAAGAAATTTCATTAAAAAATAAATATTCATCTTATTCGGACTATCGAGCACAAAGTTATGGTCCTCTAACTTTTACGACTATATGGTTTTCTATGCTAAATTTGATCCGATGAGCTCCAAATCACACATAAACACTCCTATATTTAAATTGTGAGTCATTGCATAGATCTAAAAAATTTCAAGAAATAAAATAAAATTTCAGCCAAATTTGACAAACGTGCACAAAGTTTCTAACGATTTACGACTAAATGACGTGATGTTTTCTGCGCTGAAGCTGATTGGGATGATAGCTGAATAATGAAAAAATAACTCCTCCATTCATCCAAATCAAACTACCTAACGCATAGTGATGGCCTTACGAAGTTTTACAACTACATGACACATTGATTTTTAGATAGAATATAATTTGATGAGCACTGAATCATAAAAAAATTCTCCTACATTTATCACATATGTCGTTGCGAAGATTGAATTTTTTTCATAAAATAAAAGAAAACAATATCTATTTCAGATGACCTAGCCAAAAGTTATGACCATCTCACATTTTATGACTAAATGAGAGAGTGTTTTCCATGCTGAAACTGATCCTATAAGCACCGAATCATAAAAAAAATCACTCCTAATTAACTCATGTCTCATTGCATAGATCTCAAAAAATTACATATAAAAAAGTTGTCATAATTAGATAACAAAGCACAAAATTATGGCATTTCGACGTTTTACAACTAAATGACCACATGCAAAGCAAGAAGAAGAGCTTTGCAGACCTCTAGAGAGGAGGTTTGGAGCTTAAGGTCGATGACATGGTGTTTTTGAAAGGCTGACCGAGACGTAGAAATAGTCTTTTTGGCATTCGTGATAAGCTAGCACCGAGATATATAGATTGATATGGAATATTGGACCTTGGTTTTTACTGTGAGACTTAGAAATAACTTACCTACTCAACTTAACTTCAAAAATATGTTCCACATTTCTATGTTGAGTAAATATCACCACCTTCGCATGTTCCCACTTGGATTGCCATACACATTCAAGGGGATGTAACTAATTGGGAGTAACCAGAACAAATTATTGACAGAGAGATACATTTCTTTCATAGTAAAAAATATCCCTTAGTTCACATTGTTAGCTTTAAAAGGTTTTAAAGCAATCAATTATTTTTGATGATAACTATGTAAGATAAAATTGAAGTTTTAGCAAGTGCAGCTAGGTTCGTAGAAGAACATATGTCGACAGGTGAGCACGTATGTCGACCGCTTAAGAACCNTACACACATATCTAGGAGGAATCACACCAAGGACGAGTTGACTTGGAAATCGTATTAGCATATGTTGCAGAAACACTCACAGCTCTTTGAGCATATTTTTTGGAGTCACAATTTTTTTTAAAGGATTGAGATGTAAACTCCCAAATTTTTAATTCTCAAATTTTACAAATAATTTGTTTTTGCGAATGTTGACTTATCATGTTTTAAAGTTGGACTAGTAATTTTTTATTGCACCACACGTGTCACTCAAGTGCATAGTATAAGGAATTGAGTTTTGGGCGCAAAGACGATGTTAAGGTAACCAAGCAAGTAAGGATAGATTTTGTGATCTGGAAATACAAGGATAACGTGTTATGTGATGTTGTCCCAATGAGTGCTAGCCATCTTTTACTCGAAAGACCTTGGCAATTCGACTGGAAAGTTATCCATCACGGGTTCACCAACCACTATGCCTTCAAGTTTGGTGGACGAACAATCAAGCTAATGCCCCTCGATCCGGAACAAGTAGCGAAAGACGAGTTTGCAAGGAAGGAAATATTATAAAAAAACAGCTTGTTCATGACCAAGAAAGAATTGTTGAGATCCATCTTCGAAGAAGACCCAATGGTACTTATTATTGTTGACTTATCATGTTTTGTGTCGACCCCTATTCAAAATAGAGGCCGAGTCTTTTCAAATGTGTCGACCCAAGCTTTTCCAGAGACGAATCCTTTAGATTTGTGTCGACCCCAACCAACATCTGTGTCGACCCCAGCTTTTATAAGAGAAGGATTCTTCAAGGTTATGTCGACCGCACAAAAGGTTATGTCGACCCCAACGATTCCAGAGAAGAATTTGTGTCGACCCCAACAGACAATGTGTTGACCCCAATTCAGCAGATTAACACCAACGGTCAGAAAATTCTCAACGGCTATATTTATGATGTGTCTACCGGCTAGTGTTTGTGTTGACCCCAACAAAAATTGTGTCGACCCAACTGGACAGATCAGCAACAATTTATAAATAGATGAAGCTATCTCATTTTTAGATGATAATTTTTCACGAGAGAAAACTACGCGGAAGTGCTGCCAAATTCATTCTCGAACTTTTTTTTACACTCTCAAATCCTACAACTAAACGTGTACATCATTCTTGAGATTGAGTGAGTTGGTTTTTAATAACCGTACAAATTGTAATTTATTTTTCCTTGAACGATCATTGTAAAAAGGCTGACGCTCCTTCAAGAAAAGAGTCAAAAGGTTTGGTTGACACCCATAAGTCAATCGGAGTGAAGCTCAAGGTTTGAGCGAGAAAGATCTTCAAGGAGGTACCTTGAAGCGCAGACGTAGGCAAGGTTGGCCGAACCGCGTTACCAAACCGACGTCACTCTCTTACTTTAAACTCTTATTTATTTGTTTAAGAATTCTGCACTAGAGTTTGGAAATAACTAAACAATTCACACAAATTTGACTTAGCAATTAAAAAGTTTAGTTAACCTAATTCACCCCCCACTTAGGTTAATCTCGATCCTTCAATTGGCATCAGAGCAGGTATTTAAGTTGATTAACCTATAGTTACTGTTTGTTTTTGGGTAAATTGAATTATGGCTTTTAATATGAACAACTCACACACATAGGGTCAATCTATTACTAGACCTCCACTATTTGATGGAAATAACTATGTATATTAGAAAACTAGGATGAGAATCTTTGTCCAAGCTATGAACTATAGCGTATGGAATATAATTGAAAATGATCCATACATGCCAATCAAAACTGAGAATGACATTAATATCCCTAAACCGAGTAATGAATATGATGAGAATGACTTAAGGAAATTAAGTCTAAATGCCAAAGCTATGAACACCTTGTACGGTGCCTTAAATGGTGATGAATTCAATAGAGTACAAGGTTGTGATAATGCTCGAGAAATTTGACGATTACTCGAGGTAACCCATGAAGAGACTAACCAAGTAAAAGAAAACAAATTAAGTATGCTTGTGCATGAATATGAATTGTTTTCTATGCAAAGTGATGAATTGGTTAGTTCCATGTTTACAAGGTTTACTAACATTACTAATGGGTTAAAAGTGCTTGGTAAAGTTTATACAGACGAAGAATGTGTTAGGAAAATTCTTCGAGTCCTTCCGAGAGCATGGCAACCAAAAGCAACCGCCATCCAAGAGGCTAAAGACCTTAAGACTCTAAAAGTTGAGGAACTCATCGGATCTCTAATGACTCATGAGATCACGATGAAAGCCAATGAGAATGAAGCAATTAAGGAGAAGGAACCAACTAAGAAAATGGACATCGCTCTCAAGGTTTCATCGAGCAACCAAGAGAAAACCGAAAACGAAAGTGAAGAGGATGATGAAGATGTCACCCTCGTTACAAGGAAATTCAAGAGGTTCCTTCAAAGAAAAAGGATGAAAGGAAAGGAGTTCCCAAGAAAAGAAAAACACCTTAAGGAAGAAGAAAAAAAAGTCAAATGCTATGAGTGTGGGAAATCGGGACACTACAAGTCTGATTGTCCAAGAATCAAGAAGCATCCAAAGGCTTACAAGAAGAAAGCCATGAAAGCAACTTGGGATGACAGTGATTCATCAAGCTCCTCATCCGAAGAGGAGGAGATAGCTAACATGTGCTTCATGGCCAAGGAGGATAAGGTACTTGACTCCTTTAGTGATTTAGAAAATTCTGATGAGGATAATGATTTCTTTGATGTCTTCAATGACTTACTTAACGATTTCAATATCTTGAAATCTAAGTATAAACAATTAAAAAAAGGAGCATGTTGCACTAGTCAAGACACATGATAGTTGTAGAACCGTTGTGCATGATGAGTTTGAAACTTTAAGGAAAAAGAACCTTGACTTGAATGACATAGTTCTCAAGTTCACTAACGGTAGTAAGAACTTGAACATGCTCTTAGGAAGTCAAAGGGTGACATTTAAAAATGCCGGCATAGGTTATGAATCACATACTAAGGAAAAGAACTATAAGAACTTCTTTGTGAAACTTAGTGCTTGCAACAAATGCAATAGAAAAGGACACCAAGCTTTTACTTGTCCTGTGAACTCGAAAGTTAGAAAAACAAAGATTATTGAGAAATGGATTCCCAAAGGGACTAATGCTAACTCTCTAGGACCCAAAATGGTTTGGGTACCAAACAAACTTGTTTGATTTTTCGTGTAGGTGGTAGTCTCCCTTGCAAAGAATCTTTGGTACCTCGATAGTGGTTGTTCGAGGAATATGACGGGAGACCCTTCAAGATTCTCTTCCATCAAGCAAAAGAAGGAGAATGTCTCTTTTGGAGGAAATAAAAAAGGGAAGATTATAAGTATTGGCAATATCGGTAATCCCTCTTCCTCTATTATTGAAAATGCTCTTTTAGTTGATGGTTTAAAGCATAATTGACACGCTCCAAGATGCGGAGGTGTCGGGAAGAGAGGAGATGGCAACAAACTGCCGAGAGAAAGAAAGGTAGGCAGCAACAGGGGATTGGAGCAAGGAGAACTCCAAACGCATACAGGGGCTTTAGCTAGAAATTGGAGGACTTAAACCTTTGAGAGTGGGCTAAGTTTGACCAAATTTACAGCTTAAAACACGTGCGGATCAATAAAATACACGGAGGCAAAGTTAGGTGCACAAACAGACAAAGCTGAAAGAAACAGTGTAGGGGTGTTGGGGAGACTTCTACACAACTTCCAATTCAGGGAATCTGGGAGGGTGGAAATTGGCAGAACTTAACTTCAACTAAGTGGGAAGAAATTGCAAGTGGTTTGAGGGAAAAATCACGGGTAGATTGGAAGATATGCAGGATAGAAAATTGATGGACAGAACTGCCCGATTTCAGGAATTCGGGTAGAAGGCAGTGGAAAAAGCATGCATAACTCTTGATGGGGAGGGGCTGTGGCTAAACGTAAAGAACAGTTATTTCAAGCCATGAAAGAGGAACTCACAGCCATAAAATTGGGGACTTTTGTTCACGGAAAACAGAAATGGCACGAATTGGACTTTTGTTGCACAAATTCACTCGGGTAAGCACCAAAAACAGCAACCAACAACAAAGACAAACACAAATGCAAACAACAAATGGAGGAAGGCTATGGGATTTCCAAGCTCACTTTTGTTCCTAAACAAGTGAGGAAGGAGGTTGGAATAAGGTTTAGTGATCCTAGCTAATCACCAACACCAAGACAAACAAAGAAGATTGGATATTACTCACCAAAATCCCTTGAAGCCGTGAGAAAAGAGGGTTTGAGAGCTTCAAGCTTCTGCAAATTTTCCAATACTTTTCTACCCTGCAAAATGCTGAGAAAGGGAGGTTAAAACCCTCCTTCCCACGAGCTACAAAGGCACATAATTGCTACCTAGAATTCTAACTACTTAACCAACAAAGAGGCCGAGTCTTTCCAAATAGTAGAAGTTGAAGTAGGTGGAGGGGGTGTTCTTGAGATCTTGTAATATTTCCAAAGATAAAGAAAATATGAAACCTAAGAAACGTGAATGAAAATGTGCATTGTTTTAACGACATAGCATACTCATGCATTGCATTTATAGTTATGCTTCTTACTGAGCTTTAGGCTCATAGTTTAGGCTTTTCAATGTAGGGAATGTAATAGAAGAAAGGGTGCTAATGACTGATCAAGAAGTTAGAGCAGAGGAGTGTTCAAATTATACCGTTTATTGAGCAACGACTGACGAGGAGTGATGTAACGCACACAAAGTTAGAATACAAAGTGTTTTGAAAGTTTTGAACGTTTTGAATATTCTATGGATTTATGTCTGTGTTTATTCTTTTTGATAATGTCAATGGGGGAGAAAATGCATAAGTTATATTAAGTTATCACAATACATAAGTTATGATAATTTGTGACAATCTGTCTTGGATAAGTTATTTTACACTGTCATGCATGAGTGTCTTTGTATGGGGGAGCATTGAATACCTTTTATACATGCTATGTCTATGGGGGAGCAATTTATCTTTCATAAGTTTTTTGTCATCATAAAAAATGGGGAGATTGTTGGCTTTAAAAGTGTTTTTAAAGCAATTAATTGTTTTTGATGATAACTATGTAAGATGAGCGTGAAAGATAAAATAAACTACTTTACAATGCTTAAATTAGACTTAACCATTCATGAGAAATACCCTCTTTGAAGGGTACAATCAAAGTCTAACAATTTGTTTAAGTGTTGCAGAAATTTCAAATATATATGCTGAGTCTTTCCAAATGTGTCGACCCACCTATAAATCTTGTGTCGACCCAAAAAGGCAGTACATCGTGCAAATGTGTCGACCCATCCAAACTACTTGTGTCGACCCAAGCTTTTTCAGAGACGAATCCTTTAGATTTGTGTCGATCCCAACCAACATCTGTGTCGACCCTAGCTTTTCTAAGAGAAGGATTCTTCAAGGTTATGTCGACCGCACAAAAGGTTGTGTCGACCCCAACGATTCCAGAGAAGAATTTGTGTCGACCCAATTCAGCAGATCAGGACCAACGGTCAGAAAATTCTCAACTGCTATATTTATGATGTGTCTACCGGCTAGTGTTTGTGTTGACCCCAACAGAAATTGTGTCGACCCAACTGGACATATCAGCAGCAATCTATAAATAGATGAAGCGATCTCATTTTTAGATGACGATTTTTCACGAGAGAAAACTACGCCGAAGTGCTGCCAAATTCATTCTCGAACTTTTTTTTACTCTCTCAAATGCTACAACTAAACGTGTACATCATTCTTGAGATTGAGTGAGTTGGTTTTTAATAACCGTACAAATTGTACTTTGTTTTTCCTTGAATGATCATTGTAAAAAGGGGTGACGCTCCTTCAAGAAAAGAGTCAAAAGGTTTGGTTGACACCCGTAAGTCAATCGGAGTGAAGCTCAAGGTTTGAGCAAGAAAGATCTTCAAAGAGGTACCTTGAAGAGCGGACGTAGGCAAGGTTGGCCAAACCGCGTTACCAAACCGGTGTCACTCTCTTACTTTAAACTCTTATTTATTTGTTTAAGAATTCCGCACTAGAGTTTGGAAATAACTAAACAATTCACACGAATTTGACTTAGCAATTAAAAAGTTTAGTTAACTTAATTCACCCTCCACTTAGGTTAATCTCGATCCTTCAGTCGCACCATAACCAAATCACAATCAAGTATAGATTTCCCATCCCACGGTTAGAAGATTTATTGGATGAACTCAGTGGTGCTTCGTGTTTTTCTAAGGTAGACCTCAAAAGTGGTTATCACCAAATTAGAATTAAAGAAGGTGATGAATGGAAGACGACGTTCAAGACTAAGTATGGCCTCTACGAGTGGCTAGTTATGCCCTTCGGATTATCTAATGCCCCGAGCACCTTCATGCTGCTGATGCACTTCGTCCTAAAAGACTTCTTGGGAGTTTTTGTAGTGGTATATTTTGACGACTTCTTGGTTTATAGTCAAGATTTATCAAGTCACCAAGAGAACCTCTGAATGTTATTCATTAAGCTCCGGGATTTCAAGCTATTTGGGAATTTGAAGAAGTGTGCATTTGTACAAGAAAAGATACAATTTTTGGGGTTTATTATTTCAAGAAAGGGCATGGAATTTGATGAAGCTAAAGTTGAAGCCATTCGGGGTTGGCCGGTTCCTAAGTGCATCTCAAACATAAGGAGTTTCTATGGCCTAGCTTCCTTTTACCGAAGGTTCATACAGGGTTTTAGTTCCATTGTGGCCCCTTTAGCCGATTTCACTAAGAAAGGAAAGAATTTTGAATGGACAAGGAGTTGTCAAGTAAGCTTCGATCTTATCAAACAACGACTTTGTAATGCACCCGTATTAAGCCTTCCGGATTTCAACAAGGTGTTTGAGGTAGAGTGTGATGCCTCCAGAATTGAAATAGGTGCGGTCCTTATGCAAGAGGGAAGACCACTTGCCTACTTTAGTGAGAATCTTAAGGGAGCCATGCTCAACTACCCAACTTACGACAAAGAATTTTATGTGGTAATCCGAGTTTTAGAGGTATGGCAACACTACTTATTATCTAAGGAGTTTATCATTCACTCGGATCACCAAGCACTAAAACACATCAAGAGCCAAGGAAAGTTGAATGGAAGGCATGCCAAATGGGTGGAGTTCCTTGAAAGATTTCCCTATATCATCAAATACAAGAAGGGTGAATCAAATGTGGTGGCCGATGCATTATCAAGGAGGTATGTTCTTTTATCCGAGTTGAATTCTAAGTTTTTGTGTTTTGATTGGATAAAAGAAGCTTACAAAGATGACCTAGACTTTGGAAAATTGTATGATTTAGGTCTTAAGAAAGTTGAATGTGGATATTATATCTTGGGAGGTTTCTTGTTTAAAGGAGGGAAGTTATGTATTCCTAGAGGGAGCCTTCGGGAATCGCTTATAAAAGAAGCGCATGGTGGCGGGTTAGCTAGTCATTTTGGGGAGAAGAAAATAATGGAGATTCTTAAGGAACACTTTTATTGGCGTCATTTGTTTCGGGACATTCACAAAGTGTTGGAGAAATGCATAATATGTAAGAAGGCTAAGAGTAGGTTGCTTCCTCATGGCTTGTACTTACCTCTTCCCGTGCCTAATCATCCTTGGACGGAAGTGAGTATGGATTTTGTGCTAGGCCTCCCCCGGACTTGTAGATCAAAATATTCTTTTATGGTTGTGGTAGACCGTTTTTCCAAGATGGCTCATTTTTTGGCTTGTGCTAAAACCGACGATGCAATTCACGTGGCCAGCTTATATTTCAAGGAGGTGGTAAGATTGCATGGTATTCCGAAAACCATAGTTTCGGATAAAGACAAAAAAATTTTAAGTGCGTTTTGGAAGACCTTATGGCGAAAGGTCGGAACAAAATTACTATTTAGTACCTCGTTTCATCCTCAAACCGATGGACAAATGTAAGTAGTTAACCGAACTTTGGGAAACTTATTAAGGAGTGTGGTGAACAAGAAATTGACGGATTGGGGCATAGAACTACTTTATGTGGAGTTTGCTTACAACCGAAGCGTGAATAGTGCGACCAAATTAAGTCCATTTGAGGTGGTTTACGGATTCAACCCTCTCACCCCGCTAGACCTCGTGCCAATCCCATCTAGAGAAGTTATCAATCCGGATTGAGGAAAGAAAGCCGAATTAGTGAAACAAATCCATGAACGGGTAAGCAAGTCCATAAAAAAGCCAATGACGCCTATGCTAAGTATGCAAACCGAGGAAGAAAAGAGGTGAACTTTAAAGAAGTAGATTTAGTTCGGTTACATTTGAGGAAAGAACATTTTCCAAACCAATAAGGATCTAAACTAGCTCCTAGAGCCGATGGACCTTTCAAAATCACCGAGAAAATCAACCTTAATGCATACAAGTTAGAACTACCTAGGGAATATGGAGTTTTCACCACGTTTAATGTTCAAGACCTATCACTGTATATTAATGATGAAGAAGAGGTGGATGATGAGCTTGAACAACAATCGAATTTGAGGACAAATCCTAAAGTACCCCGGGAGGATGACATGCTTTGGTCTACACCTAAGTGAGCCATCACCAGATCCCGAGCTCGGGATCCTTCCAACAAGTTTGTTCTTTTTGCAGGAGAAGCTTTACTCGATTTCAAGTTATTGGGCCTTGGAATTAGACAAGGATAAACCGGTTCACACAATAGTTTGGGAGGAAGAGCCATCCACGATCGGTTTCACTCTTAATCCACGTCCGAATGCCTTGGAAAAACATTGAGAATTCCTATCCAATTCCACTCAAGAAGAATAGAAATCCTAAAGCCTTTGAGAGAATTGAAGAATAAAAGTTGTTTCCTTTATGTTTTTTTTTGCATTCGATTTTCGTTTTCCCGAACTAGTTTTTTTTACGTCGGTTGAATGGATTTGCATGAGAATTCTAGGGTTAGCTAATTATCATTTGGGAGGATATTTAGGAAATTTCCTTGGAGCCTAATGAGCTGGAGGAGGAGCGTCCCATGAAGGCTCCTCATTTGTCCATCTTTCAAGCCATGGATTGGTGTTCTTGGAGATGATCTAGGCCGTCCGATGATAAGCATGTTCTAGTTTAAGTTTCTATTTAATCATCCCCATGCAAGTGTAATTGGCAGATTTGATTGAATAAAGATTTATCTTTTCAAATTTGATCTCTCCCCTTTGAAGTTTGCCGCTTCAAAGACTTGGTCTCCGAAAACCTGTTTTCCGGCAACTGAGAGACCAACCCCCCAGAGTTGATCGTTTTCCGAGTGAACGATTAATCCTTACAACTTTCCTCCAGCCATTTTATGGTCTTAGGGTGAGATTGTGGATCCTAGCTCCTTCATCCATCCCATTCTCATTTTGAGAATCTTTTCTCCTAAATCCAAACACCACAGGTTGAATTCCGGTGTGTTTTTTGGGTACCGACCAAACCACCTATTTCCCCCAAAGGAACTCTCTCAATTTTTTAGAGTTCTTTTCCTCATCCATCTGTCCAGATTCATCATCAACCTCATCCCAAAATACGCCCCCATTCATTGAGAAGAGTGATTCAAAATCATCCCCGATTTGGAATTCTCTATTCGGTGAAACCCTAAAATTCCGCCTTGACCATCCGAGTTTTGTTTAGCATATCTTCCTGTTCCCACAATCATTCCTCTTCAAATTTTGGAGGATATCATTATCTTTTACCCCTTTGTCACCCCCCCAAAAATCAGCCCCAGATTCGTCCCCTAACCCAATTTTTGAATTCAATTTTTCCCTCCTCCAAATCCTGGATTTTTCAGAGCTGCCTAGCTACTGCAGATTTTTGTCAAACCCTAATTGGTTTTTTCCCATTTTTTCCTTCTTCACATTCCATTTCGTGTCACAATTGCTCCTTCATTTACTGCATTTACAATTATGCAGACTTAAATTTTTTTTAAGAAATAAAAAAGTTCATCCAAATCGTAATTTTGAGCGCAAAGTTATTGTTTCACGACTAAAGGACATTGTTTTTACACTAAATCTGATGCAATGAGTAACGATAAAATTACTTCATTTAATGCATGTTGCATTCAAATATTTGCATGAGATAAAAAAATTCTTCTCAACCAGACGCTCGAGGACGAAGTCATGGCCATTAATGTTTTACGAATAAATGACAAAATGTTTTCTACACCGAATTGGATCCAATGGGCAATGAATCACAAAAAAATCAATCCTACATTTACCACATGTGTGCTAGTGTAGTTCTAAAAAATTCATAAAATAAATAAAAGTGTCTGAGTCGGATGACCGTGCTCCAAGTAATGGCCGTGTGATGTTTTCAACTAAATGACATAATATTTTCTACACATAATGTGATATGTTTAACACCGAATGACCAAAAATCACTCCTAAATTACCGCATGTCTCATTGCCTAGAGCTCAAAAGAAATTGCATGAAATAAAAGAAAGAATGATCTAAATCAGACGACTGAGCACTAAGTTATTGTCTTATGATATTTTATGACTTCATTAGGAAGAGCACAAATGATAAAGAAACTTACTCATGTATTTACCGCATGTGTCATTGCGTAGATCCCAAAATATTGAATGAAATAAAAGAAAAAGTTATCGAATTCGGATGGCCGAGCACAAAGTTATGGCTCTCCTACATGCGGTTAATGTAGGAGTGATTTTTCAGACATCCAAATCACGCAATCGAGCACAAAGTTTTTGTCCTGTGACTTTGTACGACTAAATGGCGTTTAGATTTCTATGCTGAATATAATCAGATGAGCACGAAATGACAAAAAAATACTCTTACATTTATCCCACGTGCCATCGCATAGATCTAAAAAATTGCATGACATAAAAGAATTTTTTTTGAAATTGGAGATCCTGGGGCAAAGTTGTCGCCATTTGACATTTTAATACAAAATGATGCAACTTTTTTAACGTTAAATATTTTCCTAAGAGCACCAAATAATGAAAAATCACTTCTTGTTTTACCAGGTTTGCTATTGCTTAGATGTAAAAACTAATTCATGAAATATAGAAACCACTCCTACATATACCCTATGTGCCTTTTGTCTGTCTCAAAAAATTGCTTGAAACAAAAATATTTTCTCCAAATTGGATGAGTGAGTGCAAAGTTATTGCCCTTCGACGCTATACGACTAAATGAAACAACGTTTTCTAAGCAAAATCTTATCGGATAAGTGAGGAATCACAAATAAAATACTCTTACATTTACCACATGAGCCATTGTGTACCACTCAAAAAATTGCAAGAGATAAAAAAATTAAATTCAGACCACCGAACGCATAGTAATGGTCTTCCGACGTTTTGCGACCAAATAATACATTGTTTTGTACGCTTAATTTGATTTGTTGAGCTGTGAATAACGAAAAAAAAATCATTTCTACATATACTACCTTCGCCATTTCATGGATCTCAAAAAATTGCATGAAATTAAAAAAAAAATTGTTCAAATCTAACAACTGAGCATAAAGTTATAGCCCCTGACGTTTTACGTCTAAATCCAAAAATACTTTATACGTTGAATCTGATTCCAAATCCAATTAAAATCAGTTTTGTTTGTAGCTTGTGTCTCATTGCGTACATCTCAAAAACTTGCATGAAATAAATTTTTTTGTCAAAATCAAATGAGAAAGCATAAAATTATGGCCCTATAAAGTTTTATGACTAAGTTTCGCAACATTTTCTATGCTAAATCTGAACCGATGAGCACCAAATCATGAAAAAAATCACTCCTTAATTTACTACAAAATTAAAAACAAATGTTTCTTGTGCCGAATCTGATTTGATGCGCGTCAAAGAACAAAAATCTATCCCGACATGTAGCTCATGATTGATTTTGTAGTTCTAAAAAAGAAGCATGAAATTAAAAAAATTGTCCAAATTAGACTAGTGAGGGCAAAGTTAAAGCCCTCCGAAATTTTACAAATCAAACAATTTTTTTTATGACAAATATGATCAAAATAGCATTGAATCACAAAGCAAATCACTTATACATGTAGCTCAAAGATCATTGAATAGATCTAAAAAATCTTCATCAAATAAAAATAATTTGTCCAAATCAAACTACCTAACACCAAGTTATGAGCCTTTGAAGTTTACAACTAAACCATAATATTTTTTACATCAAATCATATTGGATTAGGAGTGAGTTTTGCTTTGTGTAGCTTATCTACAGTCTTGAAGATCTCAAAAGCTATATGAAATATAAAAAATCTTCCAAATGTGACTACCGAATGCAAAGTTACAAACCAAATCATTCATGCATGTAGCTCATGTGTCATCGCATAGATCTTAAAAAGCTGCATGAAATAATAAAATTTATACTGACTAGACTTTTGCGTCCAAAGTCATGGCCTTCAAAAATTTTAATACTATATCAAACAATGGTTCCTACGTCAAATTTGATTGATGAGCTCCAAATCACAAACAAACCACTCATTAATGTAGGTCATGTCCAATTGCATAGATCAAAAAATATGAAGGAAATCTAAAAACTTTGAGTATTGGACGATCAAGTACAAAGTTGTGGTCCTTAAAAGTTTTACAACTATATCAAATATGTTTTCTGATGCCGAATCTGATATAATAAGAACAAAAGAAAAAGAAATCATACATACATGTAACTCATATGCAATTGCTTAGATCTAAAAATTGGCTGAACTATAAAAAACTTCATAGAAATCATACAATCTAGCACAAAATTATGGTCTTTTAAAGTTTGAGTACTATATCAAACAATGATTCCTAGGTTTAGGAGTAATGAATAGTACAAAAAATCTCTTGTAAATTTAACACATTTTTCATTGCGTAGATCTAGAAAAAAATTACATAGAAAAAGTTCACCCAAATCAGTTAACTGAGAGCATAGTTATGGCCCTTAGACGTTTTACAAGTAACAAACAAACATTTTCTATGTTAAAAATGTCAACACAACTATTGTAGCTGCTCCTCTTGAAATCTTGAGCAAGCACGAATGAATCAAAGCAACACTGCCTTGGCAACTATTTCAAACCATACAAAAACTATTTCAAAGAACAAGCGTAATCCTCCTTTCTCGAGACTACAAAACAAAGTACTCAGCAGGAGTACCTAACCATACTTCTTCTGTAATTTTTTTTATTTAGAGCTTTCAATGAAGAACAATTCACTAAATAACTTGTAGTATTAGCAGCTTCTTCCCGAAATGACTTAGGTAAAATCGAATGTGAGAGCATACACTAAAATTTCTCCATTGTAGTTCGAATTTATCCACTCTCCACACAATTTTGCTAGGGAATACTAGAACCGTAAGATGCATCAATATTCCTTCTAACTTGAAGGAGTTGAACTCATCCGAACAAAACTCCTACCCATTATCGACACAAAGTTGTTTTACCTACTTCGTTGTCTGCTTTTCAGTCATTGATTTTCACTATTTGAAGGTAGAAAACACATTACTTTTCTTCTCAGAGCTTTAACTTTTTTCTTTAAATTCTATCTTACTTTTATGTTACTCTTTTCTTCCTCCGAATTTCATTTTTGAAGAAAAATAAGACACTTGCAATAGAAAGCAATTGAAGATTTCAATGAAGCCAAGAAAGAAGTTGAAAGACTTTATTTGATGATTGAGTAAGGTGGCTTTACTACTTTTTGGGTAGATCGCAAATTTTTTGAGGAAGATATAAAGTTTCGGTTGCATAGAGAAATATGTGAATAAAAATCAAGAAAAAAATTGCAAACAAAGAAAGATCAAGAGGTAAGAGAAATAATTAAAGAGCCCAAACAACCATCAACTATCCAAGAGCAGCCAACAAAAGAATCTTAAAGAAGATAATAGTTTTATTCAAAATAAATCACTTTTTAAGGTGTACATTAAGAAAGAAGATTCCACAAGCTAATAACAACAGATTAAAGTAGTAGAAATCGAAGAAAACATAGACAAAGAGGCTATTTTTCTTCAAAATAAAATAATTTCTCTATTTGAAATTAAATAAGAAGAAGCAACAACCATAAAGCATCAACTGAAAGAAGCAACAGTCTAAGAGTTTAGTTTTCTTCTTTAAGAACTAAACTTTGAAGTCAAAATTTTACAATAAGGTGTTACATTTACAATCAAGAAAGCAGTTCAAGATATCTATATGTGATGTTCATCAATAGCCCATTTGTAACGTCCTTTCTAGCTCAAAATATGTTCTTTGATTTTTTTACTTCAAGCGAAAAACATTTTTTTTGTAAAAATCGTTTAAGGGATACATGAAAACTAAAGTTACTTAAAACATATTTACAACATGTTAGGTTTCATAAACTATTTACAAGCTATATGTACAAAGTTGACAACTTCTTTTCCTAACCATTATTTGCGATTCTTCAAAATCCTTGCCCACAGGTCAAAATCCGCTCAAATAGCATCGACCACCCCCATGAACTAAGTTATCCATCTTGTACACCTCTTAGTGTACGTCTTCCTAACTTACATCATAAAACTCATATATGAGCATAAGGCCTAGCAAGTAGTATAAGATATGCATGAACATGTACATGATATGCATAAGTAAAACTTTTTTTTTTTTTTATTCTGGGTCTTTCATTCTTTTAATTTCTATCATTCCTTATCATTGGGGCTTCTTGACAAGGAATGAGTGACCACAAACTTGAGTTTACCTTAGGGGACAACCAACTCGATTCCAAGGGTTGAGAGACATTAAACTTGAGTCTACCTAAGGGGACAACAAACTCAAACCCCTTCTTAATGACATTTACACAACTTTCTCTTTCTTTCTTTTATCTTTCTCTTTCGATAGTTATTCGAGCTCAACCCGAAATAACCATTTTCATATTATGTTTCATATGAAATCTCATGCATGTAAATAGTTCGTAACTTTCTAGAAAACATGATCCATGAGATGTTCGTGGTATCAATATGTCAGGCAATTAAGTAATAGTCACAACATTAAAACAACAATCCATCATATCATAAACCGAATCATGTTTTTCTACATTATTTTATACGCGCATCTCATCTTGACATGTAAAGCATAAAACAACAACAAAGTCCTATTGTTCTATGATGTAGATCCAATTAAGGGAAAAACACACACAATACTACTTACCTTTTCTCTCCTTAGCAAGTCTATATAGTAGTAGGTACTTTTGTCTATCACCTTCACCTCAATAATCTAATATCATTCACAATTTCATGCCCTTTTTGTGATAACTTTGAAATATCATAACTTGTTCTATACACCATGAAATGCTATGATTACAAAGCCTATACGTCACTCAAGGTGTCTAATTCAACGTTCTAAAACATCTAGGGCATGAGATTAGTCTATCATTGGTTTCAGATACAAAATCTTAATTTGCACAGAATTGACAGTTTTGTGGTAACTTTGATAAAATATGCACAACCTCTACAAATTCCAAATTTCCATCATTCATAAACATATATATGATATTCCAACATGATTGGTTAACCAATAAACAGAACCATGGAGCAAAATTTTTAATGTTTGTGTATCACTCCTAACCAACTTACAAAGTCATTGATAATCCCATAATTCTCACTTATTCTTAATGTAATCATGTGAATAATCATAATCACTCTAAACCACGTAAAATATGATCATACATCTTGATTTATAGCTCAATAGATTCCTCTTGATGAGAGGAACACTTCTTCTCAAATGATTGAAGGCTAATTTCAGCTTCTTCCCCTTCAACTTTCACTTTCTCTCTCTAAGTCCTTTTCTGTCAAGTTCTCCCTCTCTTTCACCCCTTCTCTCTCTTCAGCAAGAAATGGCTCATCATCGGCCATCCTCTAATATTTCTAGATGGTTCATGGGGTGAAATTAGTATTTTGCCAAATTTATCGATTTACTTTTACCATTTTACCATAACCTCTTCTATTAATTATTAAAATACCTCCATTATCATCATCATTTAAATCATACTAAGTTTAACTAATTAATTCACATTAGTTCTAAGCTAATCTTCAGGGTTAACTTAATTAATCATGATTAGTAAATCTTAATGGCCCCATAATTTTCACTAATTATGTATTAATCATGATTCGGTACTCATCTTATAGTGACATGTGTCATATTATGATTCGCCTCGCTTTCTTACTCCTAATTCTGTATGTATAACTTCAAACAAATTTCTAATTGAACCATTGATAGCGTAAAAACACTTAGTTTGTACACTGGTACTACGATAACCGTGTATCAAAATAAAAAAAAAGAAAAGAAAAGAAAATTGCAATATTTTTAGAAAGTTACATACTAATAATAGATTGTGAATGCCATTCTACACTCCTTACTAAGCATTACGCTCACTAGTTAAACTTTGTAATTTAGGTGATGAAGTTGACAATGAGGACTTTGTTATTTAGTTAAAATGTTAAGTATTTTGATCGGTGGTGTGGCTCATCTCACTGTTTTTGTAAAACAATGTTAGTGTGTATATTGGTTATCAAAATGACTATGTTTAGTGTCAATAGTGTGTAATAACTTTAATTTTCAAATGTAATGTTAATAACTTGTGGGAGTTAACATAAATAAAAAATATTTTACCAGATTTATTTCTTTTGCTGTATTTCTCAAAGAAACTTTAAATTGATGATTTTTAATCTCATGTTTTAAAAAAAGTATATGGATTTGGGATTGTTACAGCTAAGGTGCCCAACGAACATTTTATTCATTGCACTAAACATTTTCTTATGTCGTATGAACTTTTTGTGTATCGTCAAAACCTTCTAAAATGCAATCAATTGCCCAATTAAAGCCCCTCAATTGGTTAAGCTGCTAAATGAACATTTTCGAGTAGCCCACTAAATATCTTTCGTATGTCGTATAAAATTTTTGCGCATTGTGAAAACCTTTTCAAATGCAAAAATCCAACCCAATTCAAGGCTTTCTATTTAAAAAGGTGCCGAACAAATGTTTCAGGTAGCAAACAAAAAATTTTCATACGTCGTATGAACTGTCTGCGCTTCATCGAAACCTGCTCCGATGCAGTAAGTCGGCCCAATTCAATCCCCTCGGTTGGTTGAGGTGCAAAAAAAACATTTCGGATACTGCACAAAATTTTTTTATGTCGTACAAACTTTCATCACATCGTTTGAACCTGCTTAAATGCAACAAATCGACCTAACTCAAGCCCCTCGGTTAAGTAATGTGTCAAACAAAAGCTTTAGGTAGTGCACCAAAAAATTTAGTACGTCATAAGAATTTTCCACGGATCATCCGAATTTTCTAAAATGAAAAAATTAAAAAAAATTAATCCCCTTAGTTTGCTGAGGTGCCGAACAAACATTTTGGGTAGCACACGAAATGTTTTCATACAACGTAAAAACTTTTTGTGCGTCATTGGTACCTTCTTAAATGCAACCAATCAGCACAATTGAAGCCCCTTTGTTTGTTAAGGTGCAAAACGAACATTTTGAGCAGCACACCAAACATTTTCGGACGTTGTATGAACTTTTCTCACGTCGTCAAAACCTGCTATAATAGAACAAATTGACCTAATTCAAGTGACTCAGTTGGTTAAAGTGCCAAACAAAAGTTTCAAGCAGTGCACCAAATATTTTCATATGTCATAAAAACTTTTTGCGTATTGTCTGAACCTTCTCAACTGCAACAAATAGACCCAATTCAATCCATTTGATTAGTTAAGGTGCCGAACCAACATTTCAGCAAGCGCACTTAACGTTTTAATACGTCATACAAACTTTCTGTGCATCGTACAAACTTTCTATATGTCATAGAAATCTTCTCAAATGCAACTAATCAACATAATTCAAGCCCTTTGGATGGTTAAGGTGTCAAAAGAACATATCATCAAGTGCAACAAATATTTTTGTACACTCAACAAACTTTTTGTGTTCCTAAACCTTTACAAGTGCAATAATTCAAGCTCTTTGGTTGATTAAGGTGACAAACAGATGTAGCGGGAAGTGCATTAAACATTTTTGTGCATCGTTGAAACCTTCTCAAATGCAACCAATCGACTTAGTTTAAGACCCCTGGTTAGTTAAGGCGCTAGACAAATGTATAGTTCAACACACCAAACATTTTTGTACATTGGACAAACTTTAAGCGCGTCATCAAAAGATTCTCAAATGTAAATAATCGACCCAATTCAAGCCTCTTGGATAATTAAGGTGCCAAAAGAAAGGTTTAGTTGGTGCATCAAACGTTTTCATACATCGTGCAAAATTTCTACGCATCGTCGAAATCCTTTCAAATGCAACTAATCAACTTAATTTAAGCCCCTTGGTTGGTTAAAGTACGGAATGAACGTTTTGTACAGGGCACCAAATGGTTTCATATGTCGTACAAACTTTTCATGTGTCGTCAAAAGCTTATCAAATGAAGCCAATCGACCACATTCAAGCCCTTTGGATGGTTAGGTGGCAGAACGAACCGTTTGTTTGGCGCACCAAAACTTTTTGTACGTTGTACGACTCTCCGTACTTTGTCAAAAAATTCTTAAATGAAAAAAATCGACCCAATTCATGCCCTCAAATGGTAAAGGTTCCGAACAAACTTTAGTTCAACGTATCAAAAAAAATTTACGCGCGTCGTCAAAATCTTTTCAGATGCAATCAATCGACCCAATTTAAGCCCCTCAGAAAGTTAAGTTGCTGAACGAAATATTTTTTTGGTGCACCAAATGTTTTTGAACGTCGTACAAACTTTCTGCACATCATCAAAACCTTTGTTAAATGCAACCAATCAAACCTATTCAAGCCCTTCAGCAACTTACATTTTTGTAAGTCGAACATTTTGTGTAGGGCTCCAAACATTTTTTGTAAGTCGTACGAGCTTTTCGCTTGTCGTCAAAAGCTTATCATTTGCAACCAATCGACCGCTGGTTAGGGGGCTGAAGAAAACGTTTGTTTGGCGCAGCAAACATTTTTGCACGTTGTACGACTTTCTTTGCTTCGACAAAACCTTCTCAAATGCAACCAATTGACCCAATTCAAGCTCCTCAGCTAGTTAAGGTTCCGCACAAATATTTTGTTTAGTGTGCCAAACGTTTCCAGATATCATTCAAACTTTCTGCTCGTCATTGAAATCTTCTCAAATGCACCAAGTTGACGCCCCAAGGTTGGTTAAGGTGTCAAAAAAATGATCTCTTTAGCACATCAAAATGCCTCTTGGTTGGTTAAGAAGCCAAACAAACGTTTCCAGAAGCGCACCAAATAATATCGAATGTCGTACAAACTTTTTGGGCGTCTTATAAACCTTCTCAAACAGAACAAATCAACCAAATTCATGACCGAATGTCGTAAAAACTTTTCACAAATCATCAAAACCTACTCAAATACAATAATTTGACCCAATTGAAGCCTCTCGCTTGGTTATGGAGCAGAACGAACATTTTTTTCAAAGCAACAAACAATTTATTTTGTCGTACAAACTTTTCAGGCATCATCAGAACATGCTCAAATGCAAAAAATCGACCCAATTGAAGTTTGTCAGTTGGTAGCGGTGCCAAACGAACATTTTGGACAGCGCACCAAATGCTTTTGTACCTCGGAAGAACTTTTTACGCATTGTCCGCATTAATACCCAATAAAAAGTTACCTACTTTTACAATAAATTAAGATAAGTAATTGAATAAGAAAAGATAAAAAAGCTAGTATTAGACAATTAACATAAAGATGAAAATGAAATTACACTTGATGCTTTAAGGATATGTTACATGCACTTTACATTTTCTCCTTAATCAGTGATATTATTGACATAAAACTTAATCAAAGAATCTTATTATATATAAATATGATTTTATAATTTAAAGTAGAGAAGCAATACAAAAGTGCTACATGTCCCTGTTTGATTAATGATTAATTATGATTAAGGCATAATTAGTGAGTGATTGAGGGGCAACTAAAGTTTGTTAATCATGATTAATTAAGTAAATCTTAAGGATTATCTTAGCACTAATCTATATTAATTAGTTAAGCTAAGTATGTTTTCAAGACAATAATTAAGGTATTTTAGCAATTAAATGGATAAAGAAGGATAAAATAGTAAACATAATAGGATAAGTTAGACTAAATGGTAAATTCATCCTAAAATCTATCTAGCAAAGGGGAGAAATGGGAGAGGATCAGCCATTTTCGTTGAAGTAGAGAGTGAAAGGGATA
>QAOC01021005.1:0-77245 GCA_003255005.1 Begonia fuchsioides
TCGCTAATTAATCTTTATCAGTTAAGATCATATTAGGCATCAACAAAAAGGAATAGCAAATGGCCTAAGGAATTCTTGAACATGACCCTTCTTCAAAAGTTCTTTGACTTTATTGTTCAACGCTTTATAGTATCATTGGGATTTATCTTATAAGCGGCTCTATTTTGACAAGATAGCCCCTGGTTGAAAGTTAACTTTGTGCTCAATCCCTCCAAGGGAGGTAATCTAGTCATAACTCTTCTCGAAATACATCTTTAATTTTTCCCAATAGTTATTGGATTTCCTTCGGACAAGTGATAAGTTCTTCCATCAAATCCTGAAACATCAGTAGGATTAGTGGTTCACCACTCAAAACAATTTTTTTAATTTTTTCTTTGACATAAACAAATTTGTATTGGCTGCCTTCTCCCTTCTATAACTCTCATATAATGCCACCAACTCCGGGCTTAAGGGTGCGATCTTGATCATTTTTCCTTCATGCTTGAATGAATAAAAATTTGTGCAGCCATCATGAACAAGTTTCCGATCAAATTGTCATGGCCTCCATAGAAGAAAATGATTGGCACTAAAAGGCACTACATCACAATGTACCTAGTCCTTATATCCACCAATAGCAAATTCATTAACAACTTGTTTAGTCACCTTAACATCTTCATTATCATTAAACTACTTAAGCAAGTATGGTCGATGGTGTGTAGTGGTTTCCAACTTCAGCTTGTCCACCATTTCTCTTGAAACTACATTGGTGTAACTCCCTCATCAAGAATGAAAGAGCTTACTTTCCCATCACCAAACAACGACTATTAAAATATTTTCTCGCTGCATGTACTCACCTATGGCTTGAGTGGTAAAAACTCTTTGTATTACTAAGAGGGGTTCCTCTTTTTCTTAGCACTTCCTCAATTAGTTCCTCTTCCTCAATATAACACTTCACTTACAACCTCTAGAGTATCTTCACGAATTAACATAACTCTTTTATTGGGCATTGTAATGCTATATGCACGAGGCCAATGCATTTAAAACACTTTATCTCCTAAGCTGACATGAAACGTTACTCAAAAACACAACACGGATGGTTAAAAAATGACAAAAAAGAAAATATATTTACAATCTTACTTCCCTCTTGCACAGAGTGGGGAAGATTACAGCAAGTCACACACGGATATTACTCACCAAATAGAATGAAAGGGTGTTTGGAGCATTCATCAACAAACTAAAGCAAACAAATACTCTGGATATGTGTTCAATAACCTCCACAATGTGTCCTAAGGAGAGCCTGTATAGCCTCTAAATTATGTGCATTACGTTTTTGCCTAGGGCAAGATAAAATAGGTTAACAAAAAATGATGGAAAAGTAGTCTCAGATAAAAAAGTAATGTCAATGCTCTAAAATGGTTTCCTTTCATTGAATGTCATGCAGATCAAGTGGTTATACAAGACAATTGCAGGGAACTGGAGGCCCAATAACAAGGTCAAGAACCAAGAAAATGCATGAAGCACTATGTGGTTTAGTATAGGAAATTGAAATGAAAGAATTTATTCAACATCAAACAAAATGCTTATTATGTTAAGTGTTGAAGAAGATATTGATATCACGCAAGGTGGTCAATGACTCAAGCCCAAGAGCTCAAGCCTAATACAAGATATTGAAAGGACAAAGGAAATAGGAAAGTACATGCAACTTTTCTTATATCAAACTTTTACTTGACCAGCAAGAATCTATTTTTAGATTCGACATCATTACCAAAGTTATTTCAAAAAGATTTCAATCGTAAAAGTTGTAGCTGCCTTCAAGAGCTTTTTGGAATGAACTGGATGATAAAAATTGGAAGTCGTTGGCTGGCAAAGTACACAATTTACCAAAACAGAAGTGCCCTACAACAATTCCAAAAATTATTTCTTTTATTGTAATATTTAGTTAAGTTTCTTAATTACTTTCGATTTCCTAATTTACTTGTTAGTTTAGAAAGTGTGTACCCTATTTAAAGGAATCCAAGCTATTATATTAGGATATAACTTTTATGATTAATTCACCTTGAGTGTTTTGGAGAGAATTTTCTCTTTGATTCTTTGTGAAGAATTGGATCTTCATCCAGTTAATTCTTGATAGATAAACTTTGATAGCTTTGGTTCCTACAGAAAAGTTTGATCTTGGTCAATTTCCTTGTTTGATAACTTAGGTTCCGTCGACAAGGTTTGATTGGATTCAAGTTACTTGTACTTAATTCAAAGGCGATCCAAGTATCTATTTCCAAATTGTTGAAGGGTGTCCAGTTTAGTATACTTGTGGTTATCATCATTTAGTATCAGAGCTATGGCTCATTTATTCAAGTTTCTATCTTTATTTAAGCTTTCTTATTCTTTCTTATTTCCTATATTTCTATCTTTTTATAAAAAAAAGCAAAAAAAATTGTATAAAAAATGTGAAAAAAATTATTGTGCAAAAAACAAAAAGAAAAGCACAACAAAAAAAAAGTGAAGAAATGAATGATTTTTGCTTGTTGTCTTTGTCGCTACTATTATAAAAAATAAATCTTGTTACTTTAAATAGTGCTTACTATCTTTCGTTATCAATATTTGTTTAAAAAATACATCTTATAATTTTGGTGACTTCAAAGTTATTCATTGACTTTCTTGCTCTAACATCATTAGAGCAATACTTCATTATTATCATTCATCATTATACGTACATTTTTCCTTGAAACCCATTATTTCTTTCAAAATATTTTGACTTTGACGATCTTGGAAGTTTGAATTTTTGGCTTAACAGTTTGATCTTGATTGTTTTTACTTGCTGAATATTTCTCCTTAATTGGGTTCTTACATAAAGAACTAAAAGAGGAAATTGAGAGGAATAAGGCAAGAGTGTTAGACTATTTTATAAAATCCATTATTTGAGAGAAATACCAGTGTGAGTGACATTGATTGAGTGTAGCGATGTGGAGGTAGAGGAACCCATGAGAGGTTAACTTTTAGTCACTAGACGCGTGGCAAGTTGAAAGCCAAGGACTATGGAGATGAAGTACAAAGAGAACACATATTTCATACTAGATGCCCTTGAATAACAAGGTATGTAGTTTGATAATTAATAGTGGGAGTTGCACTAATAATGCTAGTACTTTGTTAGTAGATAGATTGTGTTTGGATCCACCTAAGGAAAGAAAGATTTGCAAGTAGAAGGAAAAATAAGTTTCAACCTCGAGGAGATGGTCCTTTTCAAGTGTTGCAGCAAATCAATGACAATGCCTACAAAATTTATTTTCCAAGTGAATATAGTAATGTAAGTGCTACTTTCAACATTAGTGACTTATCTTTTAATGATGCAGTCGAATCTTTTTTAGGAAGGAAGGAATGTGTGGATCAAGTTGTGATACCAGACCAATTGCAAGGAATGGGAGCCCAATTACAAGGTCAAGAACCAAGAAAATGCATGAAGCGATATGTGGTTTAGTGGAAGAAATTGAAATGAATGAATCTATTCAACATCATTACAAAATGCTTATTATGTTAAGTGTTGAAGAAGATATTGATATCATGTAAGGTGGTCAAGGACACAAGCCAAAGAGCCCAAGCCCAATACAAGATATTGAAGGGACAAAGGAAATAGGAAATTACATGCAACATTCCCTAAATCAAACTTTTACTTGACCAGCAAGAATTTATTGGCAGATTCGACCACCTTTCCAAAGTTATTTTAAAAAGTTTGCTTCAAAAAATTTGTAGCTGCCTTAAAGAGCTTGTTGCAATGGGCTAGATCATAAAAATCGGACGTTGTTTGGCTTGCAAAATACACAATTTACCGACATAGAAGTGCCCTACAACAATTCCGAAAATTCTTTCTTTTTTTCAAATATTTAGTTAAGTTTCCTAATTACTTTCTATTTCTTAATTTACCTGTTAGTTTAGAAAGTGTGTAACCTATTCAAAGGAATCCAAGCTATTGTAATAGGATACAAATTTTATTATAGAAGTGCCCTTGAGTGTTTTTTAGAGAATTTTCTCTTTGGTTCTTTTCGAAGAACTTGATCTTCATCAAGTTAATTCTTGATAGATCAACTTTGATAGCTTTGGTTCTTACCAACAAGTTTGGTCTGGGTCAAGCTCCTTGTTTGATAACTTAGGTTCTGTCGACAAGGTTCGATTCGGGTCAAGTTCCTCGTACTTAACTCAAAAGCGATCCAAGTATCTTTTTCCACATTGTGGAAGGGTTTGATATACCTGTGGTTCTCATCAAAATGCTTGCAGACTGCTTGTCCACACATGATTGGAAGAGGTGGAGGTGATAAGAAGTGTTAGTCTTTTACTTAATAAGTGCCTAGATGATGGCTTGCAGAGATTTTGGTAAGATCTCATTGGATGAGGAGAAAGCGATAAAAAGTTGAAGTTTTATCACTTGGTGGCTGCAAAAAAAAGGTGATATGAAAGGAATGTTGGGCTTGGAGAGATTTTTTTGAGATCTCTTTGGATGAGGTGAAGGTGATAAAAGTAGAAGTTTTATCACTTAGTGGCTGCACAAAAAAGTGATATGAAAGGAATGGTAGGCTTGCAGGGACTTTTGCCAGCTTTTTTCTGATTGGAAGAAGGTGGGGTCAAATGAGAGATAGCAACCAGATTACTTGAAAATGTAGGTTGCTGGAGACTCTAAAAGAAACTCCTTAACTCATGTTATTGTCTTTAAAAATTCCTGGCAAAAATGGATAAAAGGTTTATCATGAATGGTTTTGTTTGGCTTTTAACATGCTTAGCAATCCAAGAGTTTGGTTAGGCCAATTATCTTGTTGCCAAGATATCAAATGATATGGCAATTATTTTTCCACCAAGGAAGTTTTTTTCTCTTCAATGTTTTTGAAGTGTTTACTTACAAAATGAGCAAACAAGTTAGTTAATTTGCAAGCTTGGCTCCTTGGGATGATTCTCCTCAAGCTTTCTTTGATCGGTAATTTAATTTGTGCCAAATGTGGCACATCATAAGCTCTTTGTCATGTATTTTCTTGGCTTACCTTCTTCGTCTCCACTAACATTGATGGCCAATTCCTAGTAAATTGTCTCTTTTCTTCAATCTTCTGTGCAAGTTTGAATGAAGTGTTTCTCTTATGAGTGAATCGGGTACTGACTTCATTGCCCTTTCCTTTCACTTGCCTCTCAACTTATAAGGCTAATTGGACTGCACTTTTCATTGATTCAAAATCTTATAGTTCTACAATATCTGCGATCTCCTTCTTGAGCTCTGCAAAACAATGTGATATTAAAGGAATAATGGGCTTGGAGGAATTTTATTGAGATCTCATTGGAAGGTGATAAAAGTAGAAGTCTTATCATTTGGTGGCTACAAAAAAAATGTTTTATGAAAGGAATTGTGCGCTTGCAAGGATTTTTGCCAACTTTTCTTTAATTGGAAGAAAATGAGGTCAAATGATAAAAATCAACCAAATTATTTCAAAAAGTAGGTTGCTTGAGACTCCAAAAGTAGCTCTTTCCCTCATGCTATTGTCTAGCTACGCAAAAACGTATAATGGGTGGTTTGGTTCGTCCTCCCACGTACTCAATAATCCAAGAGTTTTGTTGGATAAGTTATATTGTCGCCAAGTTATCAAATGATATGAAAAAAATTTGTCCTCCTAGAAAGCTTTTTTTATCTTCAATATTATCCAAGTGTTTGACTACAAAAGAGCAAATAAGTTAGTTAATTTGCAAGATTAGCTCCTTGTGATAATTCTCCTTGAGCTTTCTTTGATTTATAGTTCAATTTGTGTCAAATGTGGGAGATTAGTCGGCAAGAAAGGTTGTGGGATAGTAAGTAAAAAAGCTGGTAGAAAAGTAAGTAAGAAAGTTGATGGGAAAGTAGGAGAGAGAGTCGATAAGGTTGAAAGAAGAGGAATTAGCAGAGTAATAAATTTGATAAATATGTACAAGATTTATCATTTGAAATCAACCAGAGTATTGACAATCATATTATGAGGGAACTCCTTTTTAACATTTTGTTTGGTTTTTCATTGCAAGTTCAGTAACTTTCGAATGCGGATCAAGTGGTGATACAAGACTAAATACAAGGAATTAGAGGCTAAATGACAAGGTCATGAACAATAAAATACATGAAGTACTATGTGGGTTTTGCGTAGGGTTAAGGGAAATGTCTTTAGGCTTAGGGTTTTTAGACAACTACTATCAACTTTTGGCAAAGGAATTTGGGCTTTGGGCTTAAGGCTTATGGTTAAGGGCTTAATGGCATTGGGCGTAAGGCTTAAGGTTAGAGCTTAGGCCATTTGGCTTAGGGCATAGGGCTTTTGCCATAGGGCATAGAAGTTCGGAATTAGAGCTTAGAGCTTACGGTTTTAGGGTTAGGGCTCAGAGCTTAGGGCCTAAGGCTTAATGATTCACGATCTAGGGTTAGGGTTTAGGGCTTTGTTCTTAAGTCTATGGGTTTGGGATACAGAATATGTTAGGGCTTTGTTCTTAGGGCATAAGGCTTAAGGCCTAGGGCTTTGGGATTATTGCATCGGGATTATGGCTTTGGGGTTAGGTCTTTGGGCTTAAGTATTAGGGCATAGGGCTCAGACCTTAGTGCTTTAGGCTTAGCGGGTAGCGATTTGTGCTTTCAACTTTTGTCTTGGCAATTATGGATTATGTAAGGGCTTCAGGCTTAGGGCATACGCTAAAGGGATTAGGGTTCAAGGCTTAGGGCTTAGGCTTAAGGCTTTTGGATGAGTGCATAGGGCTTTAAAATTTAGTGTTAGGGATTTAGGCTTATGGCTTATGGCTTTGACCTTAGGTCTTAAGGCTTAAGGCTTAGGAATTATGGCTTTGGTCATAAAACTAAGGGTGTTTGTCTTAAGGCTTAGGGCTTAGGTTTTAGGTCTAAGAGCTGAGGGCTTAGGGCTTAGCGCTGACGGCTTAGGGCTTAAGGCTAAAGGCTTGGGGCTTCTGGCTTCAGACTTAAGGCTTAGGGCTTTAGGCTTCATGCTTTGGCCTGAGGGCTGAGGGCCTAGTGCCTAAGCCATAGATCTTAGGACCTAAGGCTTAGGGTTTTTGGTTTAGCACTTAGGGCTCAGGGTTTAAGGCTTAGTGTTTAGGGTGTAAGCTCTAGGGCTTTGGCTTGGGTCTTTAGTCTTAGGGCTACAAGATTAGGCATTTCAAAGAAGCTATAAGGGCTAGGCTTAGGGCGTAAGAGATAGGGCTTTGGACTTTGGGCTTTTGAATTTGGACTTTGAGCTTTTGGCTTTCGTATTAGATCATAGGGTTTAGTTTGTAGGGCTTATGTCTTAGAGCTTAAGGCTTATGGCTTAAAGTGTTGAGCTTACGGCTTAGGGCTTAGGGATATGGGCTTAGAGCTTAGGGTTTAGGTCTTAGGGCTTATGGCATAGGCCTTAGAGCTCAAAAGTTAGGGCTTAGGGCTTAGGGCTTTGGTCTCATGTTTTAGGGATTAGCACTAAGGGATCAAGGGTAAAGGCTTAGGGCTCCAGACATAGTGCTTAGGGATAGTACTTTGGGCTTAGGGCCTAAGACTTAAGGCTTCGGGATTATGGCTTAGGGCTTAGGCTTTGGGATAAGGGCATAGGTCTTCAGGATTAGGGCTTATAACTTAAATGTTAGCCCTTTAGTCTTAGGGTTTAGAGCTTAGGGCTTATGGCTTTGTTAGAGCTTAGAGCTTTGGGCTTCCGGATTAGAGCTTAGAGCTTATGGCATCGGGCTTACGGCTTAGGGCTTTGTGATTAGAGCTTTGGCCTTATCGCTTTGAACTTAGTGTTTAGGGGTTTGGGCGTATGGATTAAGGGTTTGGGATTAGTGCTTTGAGCTTTGGACTTAGGTTAGACTTAGGCGTTACCCATAAGGGGTTATGACTTTAGGCTCGAGACTTGAGACTGCAAGCTTAGAGCTTTGAGATTTGTGCTTAGGGCTTAGGACTTTAGGATTTTGGGCTTAGGGCATCGGTCATTGGGCTAAGGGTTTACAAGTTAAGGCTTAGGGGTTTGAGCTTTTGTCTATGGGCTTTGGGCTTAGGGCATAAGGGTTAGGTCATAAGGCTTAGGGCTTTGAGCTTCAAGCTTAGAGTTTAGGGCTAAGGTCTTAAGGCTTAGAGCTATGGGCTTGTGGCATTGGGCTTATAACTTAGGGCTTAGGGTTTATGGCATAAAGCTTTTGTCTTTGGGCTTTGGTCTTTGGGCTTTGGGCTTAGGGCATAAGGCTTAGGTCATTACAAGTTTGAGCTTCAAGCTTAAGGTTTAGGGCTTAGGTCTTAAGGCTTTGGGCTTTTGGCTTTGGGCTTATAGCATAGGGATTACAACTTAGGCCTGAGGGTGTAGGGCATAAAGCTTTGGGCTTTGAGGTTAGAACTTAGAGCTTAGAGCTTTGGAAATAGCTTTGTGGGCTTAGCACTAAGGGATTAGCTTTTAGGGCTTAAGGCTTATGGCTTAGAGCATATGAAATAAAGCTTAAGGCTTAGAGTATAGGAAATAGAGCTTAGTGCGTAAGGCTTAGAGCTCAGGGCGTATGGCTTAGAGCTTATGGCTTTAAGCTTTAGGCTTAGGGTATTAGCCATTTGGCTTTGGGATTTGGGATTTGGGCTAAAGGCTTAGGAATTTGGGCTTAAGGCTTAGGGCTTAGGGGTTAGGCCTTGGGCTTTAGGGTTATGGGCTTTAGGCTTTGGGCTTTGAGTTTTTGGCTTAAGCATAAGGGTAACAATTTAGGGATTAGGGCTTAAAGCTTTAGGCTTAGGGCTTTGTCTTTAGGCTTAGGGAATACATATTGGGATTTAGGGGTTACAGCTCACGCCTTATGGGCAGTAGGCTTTGGGTTTTGGGCATTGTGGATTGGGATTAGGGCTTAGAGCATATAGCTTAGGGTTTAGGGCTTAGGGCTAGGGTTTAGGGCCTTAGGCTTATGGCTTCCATATTAGAGCCAAGGACCTTGAGATTAGGGCTTTGGACTTAAAGCTTTGCCCTTAGCACTTTTGGTTTAGGGCTCTAGGCTTAGGGCTTTGCCTTTAAGGCTTTAAATTTAGTGCTTAGGGCTTAGGTCTTTGACCTATGATCTTTAAGGCTTTAAATTTAGTGCTTAGGGCTTTAAGATCAGGGCTTAGGACTTTGAGCTTAGTTTTTCAGAGCTGAGGGCTTAAGGCTTTGGATTCAAGACTTTGAGGTTAGGGCTTTAGGCTTACAGATTAAGGATTAGGGCTTAGGGCTTTTGCCAAAGTCCTTACCGCTTAGGGATAGGGCTTTTGGTTTAGAGCTTACGGCTTAGTGCTTACGACATAGAGCTTAAGGGTTAGAGCTTAGGGCTTAGGACTTAAGGCTTTAGGCATTGGGCTTTGGTCTTAGGGCTAGGTTTTATTGCTTTGGGCATAGGGATTTGGGCTTAGAGCTTAGCACTTTGGGCCGAGGGCTTAGGACTTACAACTTTAAACTTTGAGCTTAGTGCTTTGTCCTTAGCCCAAATAAATAAACCATAAAACTGAAGGCTTGTTCCCTAAGGCCTTGATGTGCAACGGGAGCACATCATCGATCTAGCGCCGAGGAGCACGGCCAATTTTGCTAATTTGTGTGCTCATTTTGTAGGAAACATAACCTCGGAGTCACCCACGGAGAAAGACCAAGAAAAGCCTAAGACGTCCATCATATGGCTGGACACGAACGTGACCGGACACGCCGGGCCGGACATGGCGGCCTGTGACGCGGAGCGCGCGACCTTGACCGCACATACCGGGTCGGACATGGAGGCCCATGCCGCGGTACACACGACCGCGGTACGGACCGCACACCACGACGTTCACCTGGAACGCACACGCTGGGCCGGACATATCGGCCCAGGGCGCCGGAGACACGACCACGGCGCGCACCATCATCGCTTCGATCAGGCCACGTGACGCGGCCCACGCCGAGACCCATTAGGGTCTCGGCCATCTTCAATAAGTGGCCGAGCGCCACATTTCCCTTCAGCACTTAGAGACTTATAGAATGAAGAGGATCAAGCCTAGACATCAAGTGGACGGACTTTCAGCCCAAGACACAGCCGAGGCCGAGGCCAATGCAACACTAAAGGAAGCCCAATGCATCCTTCAATTTTGCCCGTGTCAAATCTTTATGGAAGAAGGCCCTTACCTGGAAAATAAAATCCAAGAGGATTTGGGGGGATTCGCACGCACAAAATCCCACAAATCTCGGAGATACGTATCACGGCCGAGCACACCCGACAGCGCGCCTGACAGCGCGCCCGTCAACGTACCGCACCCGCCAGCGCGCCCGTCAGTGCACCCACGACGCAGCCAACCCGAACCACGACGCACCTCCGAACATCTTTGTGCCAAATCATCCTAGACGTCCAATTCATCCGATGGCTTGAGATTACTAGTTCTCTAATTTTTCATTTAGCTTTGTCTATTTAAAGAACTCTAGACTTACTTGTTTACTTAGCGAATTTTTATCAATACAAGAGCTTTTAGACTTTTTGATAATTCTCTCAAACGACGTTACTTCTCCGGTGAGTCATATCCGGCCAAGCTTCCGTCAACCCTTGTCAAAGCCTCGGTGCGTCATATCCGAGTCTTCTCCAAGGTCTACCGATTTGGATCCTTTGATTACTCAATCGTCCAAATCGTCCAACTTCATCTTCATCATCTGATTCCTCCATAACCCGCACCATCCCCGAGCCATCGTCAACCTTCCCGATCATCCGATCATATTCACCGTGCTATCTCACTATTTCCATCTTCTAGCTTCCGCAAAACCCCACATTATCCACCATTCCATCGACCATTCACCAAACGCCCGAGCCAATCAAGCTCGCACGCACGCCCACCATTCTCGACGTGCAAATCACCCCGCCGTTGCACATCAGGCCTAACCCTAACACCCAAAGTCGAAAGCCCAAAGCCCTAAAGCCTAAGCACTAAGCCCTAAGCCCTTAGTCCTAAGCACTAAGTACTAAGCCCTAAGTCTCAAGCTCGAAGCCCTAAGCCCTAGGCACTAAGCTGTAAGCACTAAACTCTAAGCCCTATGGCCTACACCTTAAGCCTATAGCTCAAAGCCCAAATCCTAAAGCACTAAGCTTTAAGCCCTGTGCTCTAACCTTAAAGATCTAAGCCTTTAATGCTAAGCCCAAAGCCCTAATCCTAATACCCTAAGCTCTGGTACCTAACCGTAAAGCCAAAAGCCTTACACCCCTAATCTTTAATACTAAAGCTGAAAGCCTTATGACCCTAAGCCCCAAGCTCGACGGCCTAAGCCCTAACCCCTAAGCATTAAGCCCTAAGCTCGTAACCCTAAGCCCTAACCCAAACCTGAAAGAACAAAGCTCAAAGCCCTAAGCCATAACCCCAAAGCCTCAAGTGTTATGCCTTAAGGCCTCAACCCTAAACCCTAAGCCCTAACCCCTAAGTCCTAAGCTTTAAGCTCAAACTCTAAACCCCTAAACTCTAAACCCAAAGCACTAAGCCCTACGATCGAAGCACTAAGCCCAAAGTCATAAACACTAAGCCTAAAGCTCTCAGCTGAAAGCCAAAAGCTCTAAAACCAAAGCTATAAGCCCTTAACCAAAAGCTTAAAGTTTAAAATCAAAACCGCAATTCCCAAAGCCCTAAGCCCTAAATCTTAGCCCTAGGCCCTAAATCTTTTACCTAAGCCATAAACCCTAAGCACTAAAGAATGATCCCAAAGACGTATGCCCTCAACCCTAAGCTTAAAGACCAAAGCCCAACACCTAAAGCTCTAAGCTATAAGCCCTAAGCACCAAGCCATAAGCCCTAAACCTAAGGCCATAAGCTCTAATCTATAAGCCTCAAGCACAAAGCCTTAAGCTCTAAGCCCTATGCACTAAGTCTTAAGCCTTAAGCCCTATGATATAAGCTTAAAGCCTTAAGCCCTAAAAGCCAAGCCCAAAGCCCTAATCCTTATGTTCTAAGCTCTAATACCTTACCTAAAGCTTAAAGCCCTAAGCCATAAGCCTTAATCCTAAAGCCCAAAGCCCTAAGCCTTATACCCTAAGCCCTAAACCCTATGCCTTAAGGCCTCAGCCCAGACCTATGCCCTAAGCCCTAATGTAGGATCGAGATTAACCTAAGAGGGGGGTGAATTAGATTAATAAAATTTTACTCCGATGATTAAACTTTAATCAAATTCGTGCATATGGTTTACTCAATCTAAAACTCTAATGCGAAAAAGATAAACAACTTAATAGAGTTTAGAGAGAGAGAGATTGACACCGGATTGTNTTTAGAGAGAGATTGACATCAGATTGTTAACGTAGTTTAGCCAACCTTGCCTACGTCTGCGATCCAAGGTACCTCCTTGAAGATTCTTCCCGCTCAATTCTTTGAGCTCACTAGGATTGACTTACGAATGTCAATCAAACCTTTATAGTGACTCTTCTTTAGGAGATGCGTCACCCCTCTTACAAATTTCGCTCAAAGAGTATAATACTAGGATTACGGTTACTAACCGACTCTCTCAATCACAAAGTGAATATTCAAGATAGAAATACAAAGATTGAGAGAATGAAAATGATTCTCTAAAAATTGTAGCAATTCGGCTTTCTTTTTGCTCTCCCGAAATCCTCTCTATTTCAATCGGCATCTCAGCAGCTGTTTATAGATTTCGTTCTGCGCCGGCTGGATCGTTCGACATAAGTACGGGATCGGTCGACATAGATATAGCCGTTTACACACATTCAGAAATAGCCGTTGGGAGATATCTCTTCTTTCTGCTCTTGATCGGTCGACATAAGTTTTAGTGAGTTGTCGTTGGGAAGAGCTTCGGTCGACATAGATATGGCCTCTGAACATGTATGCGGTTGACACAATAGTTTAGCGGTCGACATAGATATGGCCTCTTGACATGTATGTGGTCGACACAATAGTTTAGCGATCGACATAGATATGGCCTCTGGACAAATATGCGGTCGACACAAGATTGGCCGGTCGACATAAGTGAAGCTTTTGTAACTTGTAGAAGAGTGGTTGACTTCATGTTGCTTCTTGTCTTGAATATCTTGCGGTTGACACATTCTTATAGCGGTTGACATAACATTCTTCTCTGGTTAACTCATCGGTCGACAATAACGTAGCGGTCGACATAAGTAGGTTGTTGCCCGAAGATAGGTCGACATATCTGGTAACCGGTCGACATAAGTTTATCCTCGGCCTGAGGATCGGTCGACATAAGTTTATCCTCTGCCTGGGGATGGGTGGACATAGCTGGTAATCGGTCGAGATAACCTGTAACAGACTTAATAATTTCTGCAAAAAACTCGACCGACTTGTTAGACAAAAAAGGTACTCTTCGTTGAGGGTATTTCATATATATTATTCAAATCAACTTCTCTTTAATGGTTAATCAATTACACAACATATTAATATTCATCATAAAAAACAATGGTTACTTTAATCATAGTTAAAGATAACAAACGATTATTGATTAACTATCCGTTTGGAAGATAATTTGAGCAAGTTCACATGTTATATGAATTTTATGTAAATTATCCCCCGTAGTAAATGCATGCTCCCCCATAAATATACATCCATATCAAATTGCTAAATAATTAGTCTTAGAATGCAAGTCATTATATGTTATCATTGCTAAATAAGGATGGATTCTTCTCCCTTTTTGTCATTATGAAAAAAAAAATCATCCACGGAATAATTCATAAGAAGATGTAAACAGATAAGGACTTAATGAAAAGTATTGTTCTATAAAAAGTAAGTCTCACAACAAAAACAAGACTGAGCGTCTATTCCCAAGGAGATCCAACTAATGGAGATCCAGTCACGTCCAGTGCTGGAGTGGGAACAAGCTCGGTATTGCCATTCTCCATCTAAATGCTCAACAAAAATCATCAACTGATGTCTTGAGGCTCGTAATTAGGCCATTAAGCATATCTAAATGCCTCTCAATCAAGGAGGAGAAGCGATGTCTCCGAGGTCTCCTATCCTCGGGAGGAATATGAGCTTCATCAACCGTTAAGGGTGGGGAGCTTGGAGGTGTGGGAGGTCGGCGAGGCAGATTACTCTTGTATTGCCATTCTCCATCTTCATTTTTAGTTAATCTCATCTGTGCGAGGCAGTTTTAGTGAGTTGTCGTTGGGAAGAGCTTCGGTCGACATAGATATGGCCTCTGGACATGTATGCGGTCGACACAATAGTTTAGCGGTCGACATAGATATGGCCTCTTGACATGTATGCGGTCGACACAATAGTTTAGTGGTCGACATAGATATGGCCTCTGGACATGTATGCGGTTGACACAAGATTGGCCGGTCGACATAAGTGAAGCTTTTGTAACTTGTAGAAGCGTGGTCGACTTCATGTTGCTTCTTGTCTTGAATATCTTGCGGTCGACACATTCTTATAGCGGTCGACATAACATTCTTCTCTAGTTAACTCATCGGTCGACATATAACGTAGCGGTCGACATAAGTAGGTTGCTGCCCGAAGATCGGTCGACATATCTTGTAACCGGTCGACATAAGTTTATCCTCTGCCTGAGGATCGGTCGACATAAGTTTATCCTCTGCCTTAGGATGGGTTGACATAACTTGTAATCGGTCGAGATAACCTGTAACAGACTTAAAAATTTCTGCAAAAACTCGACTGACTTCTTAGACAAAAAAGGTACCCATCGTTGAGGGTATTTCATATACATTATTCAAATCAACTTCTCTTTAATGGTTAATCAATTGTACAACATATTAATAATATTCATCATAAAAAAACAATGGTTACTTTAATCATAGTTAAAGCTAACACCTAACCCCTAAACTTAGAGCCCAAATCCCTAAACACTAAACTCTAAGCCCTTAGTCCAAAGCCAAAAGCTCAAATCTCTAACCCAAAAGCCCTAAGTCGAAATCATAAAGCCCTAAGCAAAAATCACAAAGCACTAAGCCCGAAGCCAAAATCCTTTAAGCCCTAAATTGTGACCTTTTGCTTAAACCTTAAGCTCAAACTCAAAACCCCAAATCCCTAGCCCTAAGCACCAAACTTTAAGCTCTAAGCCCAAACCACGTAGCCCAAAGACCAAAGCCCTTAGCCCTCAAAAGGGCCTAAACTATAATATCTAAGTCCTAAACCAGAAGCCCTAAGCTCAAAACCCTAAGTTGTAAGCAGTATGGCCTTAGTCCAAAGCCCTTAGTCCAAAGACTTTACCCCAAACCTAAGCCTAATGCCTAAAGCCCTATGCCCTATGCTCTAAGCCCAAACAAAAGCCTAGAGCCAAAAGCCCAAAGCCTAAAGCCCAAAGACCAAACCCCAAAGCCCTAAGCCTTAAGCCCTAAGTTCTAAGCTCTAATCAACATGTCGTAAGTCGTAAGCCATAAGTTTTAAGCCTTAATACTTAAGCCCTAAGCCAAAAGCCAGAAGCCCTACACCCTAAGCCCAAAGCCCAAATCCCTAAGCCCTAAGCCCTAGGCTCTAAGCTTTAATCCCTAACCCCACACAACTTAACGCTCATCCCTAAGCCCAACCATAAATCCAAAAGCCCTAAGCCCAACCCTAAATCCAAAAGCCCTTAGCCCTAAGGCCTAAGCCTAAAGCCCAAAGTCCTAATCCCTTAGCCCATAAGGCTTATGAGCTAACAGCTAAACTCAAAGCCATTAGCCTTTAGCCTTTAGCCCTTAGCTCTTAGCCCTTACCAGGAAGGCTTAAGCACTAAGCCTTAAGGCCTAAGTCAAAAGCTCAAAGCCCAAATCTCAAAGCACATAGCCCAAAGCCCCAAAGCCATAAGCCCTAAGCCATAAGCATAAAGTCATAAGACCTAAACTATAAGTGTAAGCCATAAGTCTTAAGCCATAATCTACATCTAGTAAGCCATAAGTCTTAAGCCTTATGCCTTAAGCCATAAGCCATAAGCCTTAAGGCCTAAGCCCAAAGCCAAAACCACAAAGCCCAAAGCTCTAAGCCCTTAGCCCTAAACCCTACACTCTAAGCCCATAGGCCAAAACCATAAGCCCTAAGCCTTATGCCCTAACTTCACACAACTTAACCCTAAGCCACCCTAAGCCATATGCCCTAAGTCTCTAGCCCTAAGCCCAAAGACAAAAGTCCTAATATCCCTAAGCCCTAAGCCTTATGACCTAAGACCTAAGTCCAAAGCCCAAATCCATTAACCCTTAGCCCTAAGCTCTTAGCCCTTACCACTAAGCCCAAAGCACTAAGCCAAAAGCCAAAAGCCCAAAGCCCAAATCCCAAAGCCCCAAGCACTAACCACTAAGATCAAAGCCCTAAGCTAAGCCCAAAGCCCATAGCCATAAGCCCAATACCCAAAGTCCTAAGCCCAAAGCCATACATTGTGACCCATATGCTTAAGACTTAAGCTTAATGCATGAACCCCAAGGCCCAAAACCATAAGCCCAAACCCCACGGGCGAAAACAATAAGCCCTAAGCCCAAAGCACTAAGCCCTACGTCATTAGCCGTAATCCCAAAACCCTAAGATTTAAGCCACAAACCCAAAACCCAAAGCTAAACGCCCGAATCCAAAAGCCAAAATCTCTGAGCCTTTACCCGAAGGCCCTAAGCTCTAATATCTAAGCCTTAGGCCCAAAGCCCTAAACCCAAATTCGTAAACCATAAACCCTAAACCCAAAGGCCTAAGCTGTAAGTTCTAAGCCGTAATCCCAAAGCTCAAACTTAAATCTTAAAGCCCTATGCTATAAGCCCTTAGTCCTAAGCCTTAACCCCAAAGCCCAAAGTCCTAAGCCTTAAGCCTTAATACCTAATTGCTAAGCCCTAAGCCCAAAGAAATATGCCTTGAGTCCTAAACTACGACCCTTAAGCCCAAAGCTAAAACCCAAAAGCCCAAAGACCTAAGTCCTAACCTTTAAGCCCTAAGGCCAAAGCACTAAGACCTAAGCCCTAAGCCAAAATCCCAAATGCTAAAGTACTATGCCCTAAGCCCAAAGCCCAAAGCCCTAGCCTCTACACTTGAAGCCCTAAGCACTAAGCCCTAAGCACTAAGCCCAAAGCCCAAAGCCTTAAGCCCTAACCCCACACCCCTTAACCCTAAGCCTTAAGCCCAAATCTCAAATCCCAAAGTACTATGCCCTAAGGCCTAAGTCTTAAGCTTTAAGCCAAAAGCCCAAATCCCAAAGTCATAATCCCTAACCCCTAAGCCTTATGACGTAAGACCTAAGCCCAAAGTCCATAGCCCTTACAACTAAGCAAAAGCACTAGCCCTAACCCCTAACCCCACACCAATTAACCCTAAGCCCTAAGCCCAAATCTCAAATCCTAAATCATTATGCCCTAAGCCCTATGAACTAAGACCTATGCCCAAAGCCTAAACCCAACATGATTTTGAGCTTGCTGTTGTATTTTTTGCACTCAAGATATGGAGGCATTATCTATATGGAAATTCATGTGAAGTATCTTCCGACCATAAAAGTTTGAAGTATTTTTTTACATAGAAAGAGCTTAATATGCAACAACGGAGGTTGTTGGAATTCGTTAAGGATTATGACATTGAAATTAAGTACCACCTAGGAAAAGACAACATTGTTGCCGATGCGTTAAGTAGAACAACAATTACTAAGCAACCAATATTATCAGCTTTATCGGTTGCATTACAGTTGGACATTAAAATATTTGATCTAGTGCTTATAACGGAAGTGACCAGTAAGATGGTTGCATTAACAGTTAGACCTAGACTTTTGAATGACATCAAAGAAGCACAGTTGAGAGATCTAAGGTATTTGGATTACAAGTCAACAATGGATCTTGATGAATCTTCTCGATTTCATTGTTCAGAAGATGGTATTTTAAAATTCAAAAGCTAATGGTATGTTCCACAAGATTCAGATGTACGAAAAAAGTTATTATCTAAAGCACATTCATCTATGTTCTCGATGCATCATGGAACTACAAAAATGTATCGATATTTAAAGTTGCACTTTTTTGTGGCCAAATATGAAAAAAGATACAGAAAATTATGTTAAATTGTGTCTAATTTGCCAACAAGTAAAGGCAAAATACCAACGTCTAGCAGGAACTCTCCAATCTTTGCGTATTCCAAAGTGGAAGTGGGAACATATTTTAATGGATTTTGTTTTTGAATAACCCAAAACTAAGAAAGAACATGATGGTGCATGGGTAATTAAAGATCGGTTAGCCAAATCTGCCAATTTTCTATGAGTGATGATGACATTCTCACTACATCAATATGTTGAACTCTACATAGAAGAGATAGTAAAATTGCATAGAGTACTAGTATCGATAGTGTTAGATCCAGATTCAAGATTTATATCAAAGTTTTGGAGAAGTTTACACAAAGAAATGGGCACAAAGTTGAATTTCAGTACCGCATTCTCAAGCTGATGGGCAAACAGAGAGGACCATCCAAACATTGGAAGATATGTTAAGGGCATGCATACTTTAGTTTAATACTACATGGAGCAAGATGCTACCACTAGTTGAATTCTCTTAAAATAATAGTTATCAAGCTACATTGATATGGCACCCTCTGGAGCTCTATATGGTCAAAAGTGTCGATCTCCCATTGGGATGAAGTGGGAGAAGCCAAGATATTAGGTCCCCAAAAGCATTCAACAAAGAGTTGATCAAATTAAGGTAATCAGAGATAAAATAAGGATAGCTCAGAGCTGACAAAAGAGTTATGCCGATCAACAAAGAATGGAGTTAGAATTTAATGAGGGAGATGAAGTATTTTTTAAGGTTTCCCCATTTAAAAGAGTAGTAAGATTCAGAAGAAGGGCAAGCTTAGCCTAAGATTTATTGGCCCTTTTCTTATTAAGAAGAAAGTTAGAAGAAAGGCATATGAACTAAATCTACCATTATCAATGGTCAAAGTTCACAATGTGTATGATTTATCATTGCTAAGAAAGTGCTTAAGAAATCCATCTTAAGTGGTACAACAAGAAAAAATTAAAATTCGACTGACATTGGAGTATAAGGAGCAACCAGTTTGAATTCTCGATTACTTGACCAAAGAACTTTGAAATAAAAAGATCCCTTTAGTTAAAGTTTTTTGGAGTAATCACAAGGTCAATGAAGCAACCTGGGAAAAAGAAGAAGATATGAGAAGTCAATACCTTCATTTGTTTGATGCTTAAAATTTTGAGGATAAAATTTTTATGAGGATAGAATGTAATACCAGTGCTCTTACTAAGTTCTTTAAGCTATTTAATGGTGTAATTAGAAATTGGTTTAATGCGATACATGCTAAATTAGTAGGAAAGTAAGGTGAATTGGAATATGACACATGTCACTATAGAATTAGTGTCTAATCTTGATTAAAGCATAATTAGTGAAAATTATGTGGTTATTAAGGTTTGCTAATCATGATTAATTAAGTTAATCCTGGGGATTATCTTGGAACTAATGTAAATTAATTATTTGAGCTAAGTATGATTTAAGAGATGATAATGAAGGTACTTTAGCAATTAAAGAAACATGTAGTGGTAAAATTCTAACACTAAATGAATAAATTAGGCAAAAAAGTCATTTCACACAATTAACCATCTAGAAATATTTGAGAGTAGCTGATGATCATCCATTTTTGTGCTGAAGAGAGAGAAAGGGTGAAAGAGAGAGAGAGAAGTTGAAAGAAAAGAGTTTCATAAAGAGAGAGTAAAAGTTGAAGGGAAAGGAGTTGAAATTAGCCTCCGATCCTCTGAGGATAAGTGTTCATCTCATCAAAAGGAATCTATTGAGCTAGGAATCAAGAGGTATACCTTATATTACGTGGTTTAGAGTGATTATGGTTATTCACATTATTATATTAAGGATAAATGAGAATTATAGGATTATTAATGACTTTATAAGTTGGTTGTGAGTGGTACACAAAAATTAAAAGTTTTGCTCAATGGTTCTGTTTATTGGTTAATCAATCATGTTGGATGGAAATTTGGAATTGGTAGGTTGTGCATATTTCATCAACGTTTACACAAAACTATCAATTCTGTGCGATTTTAGAAGCTAATGCTAGACTATTCCAATGTCCTAGATCTTTTATCACATCATATTAGAAACCTTGAGTGACATATAGGCTTTGGAATCATAGCATTTCATGGTGTATGGAACAAGTTATGATATTTTAAATTTATCACAAAACAGGACATTGATTCTCAAATTTTTGAAACATACTAGGTAATTGAGGTAAAGGGGATTCACAATTGTACTTACTACTACAAAAACTTGCTAGGGATAAACAAGGTAAGTAGTATTCTGTGTTTTGCCTTTAATTGGGTCTACATCATAGAACAATAGGACTTTGTTTTAATATGTTGTTCGTTGCTTGATATGTCAAGATAAGATCCACGTATAAAAATGATGTAGAAAGCATGATTCAATTTATGATATGATGGATTGTTGCTATAATGTTATGAATATTACTTATTTGCTTAACTCGTTCATACCGAGCATGTTCACAAACATCTCATGCATCATGTTTTCTAGAGAGTTACAAACTATTTACATGCATGAGATTTCATATAAAACATAATATGAAAATGGTTGTTTTAGGTTGAGCTCGAATAACCAAAAAAAGAGAAAGATAAAAGAAAGGAAGAGAATGTTACATAAATGTCATTGGGAAAGGGTTTGGGTTAGATTTCCCACTGGGTGCACTCAAGTTTGTGGTCTCTCAACCCTTGGAATCGAGTTGGCTGTTTCCTTTGGTAGGCTTAAGTATGTGGTCTCTCGTTCATTGCCAAGAAGCCTCAATGACAAGAAAAGTATGGAAATTAAGGAAAGAAAGAACCATAATAAAAAGAAAGTTTTACTTATGCATATCATGTACATGTGCATGCATATCTTATACTACTTGCTAAGTCTTATGCTCATAGATGAGTTTTATGATTTATGTGAGAAAGACATCCATTAAGAGGTGTACAAGATGGATTGCTTTGCTCATGGGGGTGGTTGTTTTTGTTTGAGCAGATTTTGACATGCGAGTAAGGATTTTGAAGAATTGTAAAATAATAGCTACGAAGAGAAGTTTTCAACTCTGTATATATAGCTTCCTGAAAGTTTACTAACATGTTGTCAATGTGTTTTAAGTAAATTTAGTTGCATGTTTTCCTTAAACGATATTTACGAGAAAAATTTTTCTGCAACAAGAAAAAATGAAGAACACATTTCAAGTTAGGAAGGATGTTACACCATAAACCCTAAGCCCGAATTTAAAATCCCAAAGCACTATGCCCTAAGCCCTAAGCCGTAAGACTTAAGCTCTATTCCAAAAGCCCAAAGCCCAAAGTCATAATCCCTAAGCTCGAAGCCTTATGACGTAAGACCTAAGCCAAAAGCCCAAGGCCTTTAGCCCTTACCACAAAGCCCAAAGCATGAAGCCCTAAGGCTCAGCCAAAAGCCATCATCGCAAAGCCAAAAGCCTTCGAACCTATACTCTATTCACTAAGCCCTAAACCCAAATCCTTAAGCTATATGTCGTAAGCTTTCAACCCTAAACCCAAAGCCTAAACTACAAACCTAAGCCCTAAGCCCAAAACGCTACAGTCTAAGCCCAAAGCCCAAAGCCCAAACCCCTAAGCCCTAAGCCTTAAGCCTTAACCCTAAACCACTTAACTCTAAGCCCTTAGCCCAAATCACAAATCCTAAAAAAATATGCTCTAAGCCCTAAGCTTTATGATGTAAGACCTAAGCTCAAATCCCAAAGCCCTTAGCTCTTAGCACTTACCACTAAGCCCAAAGCACTAAGCCCTAAGCCCACACCACTTATCCCTAATCCCTAAGCGTGAGACCCAAGTCCTAAAGCACTATAACTGCCTTATGACCTAAGACCTAAGCTCAAAACCCAAACCCCTAAGCCATTAGCCTTAAGCTCTTAGGCCTTACCACTAAGGTTAAAGCATTAAGCCCTAACCCAGAAGCCCAAGCGCAACTGCCAGAGCCCTAATTACTAAGTACTAAGCCCTAAGCCATAAGCCCTAAATTATGACCCTTATGCTTAAGCCTTAAACTTAAAGCTCAAAATCATAAGCCCTAAGCCTAAACCCCAAAGCCCAAAGCCCAAAGCCTTAAGCCTTGGGCCCGAAGCTGTATTTTCTAAACCTTAAGACAAAATTCCTAAGCCCAAAGCCATAAACCTTAAACCCTAACCCAAAGGCCTAAGCCATAACCTCTAAGTCGTAAGCCCAAAGCGCAAAGTCCAAAGCCTAAAGCCCTATGCCCTAATCTTTTAGTCCTAAGCCTTAAACACACAACCATGCTCAAATCCCTAAGCATTAAGCCTTATGCCCTAAGCACAAAGACCTATGCACTAAGTCCTAAAGTGTGACCCCAATGCTAAAGCCTTAAGCTCTAAGCCCAAAGCACTAAGATCTAGGCCCTGCAAAGTGCTAAGCATAAAGACCAAAGCTCAAAGCCCTATGCTTAAGCCCAAAGCCATATGCCCTAAATCTGAAGCCATAAGCCCTAAACGTGAAGTCGTAAGCCCTACGCCTTAATCCCTAAGTCATATTCATTAATCAGTATGCCTTAAGCCAAAAGCCCTAGCTTAGTTCCCAAAGCCCTAATCCCTAAGCCGTTAGCCCAAGGCCCTAAGCTCTAACATCTAAGCCTTAAGGCCAAAACCCTAAACCCTAAGCCTAAAGGATTAAGCTGTAAGCTCAAAGTCGTAACCTCAAAGTCCAAAGCCCAAAGCCCAAAGCCGTATGCCCTAAGCCCTAAGTTCTAAGCCTAAACCCTAAACTCAAGCCCAAAGCCGGAAGCCATAAGCCCTAAGCTCTAATGACACGAAATGGAATGGGAGGAAGGAATAATGGGAAAACCGGTCAGGGTTTGACAAAAATCTGCAAAAAAAAAAAACAGAATTAGGGTTTGGTAAGGAATGAGTATATCTCGAAGAAAATAAATGAATTTTAGGGCTGAAATTTCAAATGGAACTTTGGAAAGGAGTTGAACGAATCACGTTAAAAATTTAAGGCAATCCCTTCAGCCAATTGTGAGATATCGAATAAAACATTAGCTAGGGTTTGACTAGGCAGCTCCGAAAAATCCGGGATTTGGAGGAGGGAGAAATTGAATTCAAAAGTTTGGTTAGGGGACGAATCTGGGGCTGATTTTTGGAGGGGTGATAGAGGGGTAAAAGATCCTCCAAATTTGAAGAGGAATTATCGTGGTCACAGGAAGATATGCTAAACAAAAACTCGGATGGTCAAGGCAGAATTTTAGGGTTTCACCAAATAGTGAATTCCAAAACGGGAATGATTTTGAATCACTCTTCTCAATGAATGGGGGCGTATTGTTGGAGGAGGTTGAGGATGAATCTGGACAAATGGATGAGGAAGAGATCTCTATAAAATTGAGAGAATTCCTTTGGGGAAAATGGGTTGTTTGGTCGGTACCCGAAAACACACCAGAAATCAACCCGGGGTGCTTGGATTTAGAAGAAATGATTCTCAAAATGAGAATGGGATGGATGAAGGAGCTAGATGGCCAAAAAATAGGTTTTTGGAGACCGAGTCTTTGAAGCGGCAACATCAAATGGGAGAGATCAAATTTGATAAGATAAATCTTTATTCAATCAAATGTGCAATTACACTTGCATGGGGACGATTAAATAGAAAATTAAACTAAAACATGCTTATCATCAGACGACCTAGATCATCACCAAGAACATCAATCCATGGCTTGAAAGATGGACCAATGAGGAGCCTTCATGGGACGCTCATCCTACGCTCCTCCTCCAGCTCATTAGGCTCCAAGGAAATGTCCTAAATATCCTCCCAAATGATAATTATCTAACTCTAAAAATCCCATGAAAATCCATGCAATCGACGTAAAAGAAAAACCCTAGTTCGGTAAAACAAAAATTGAATGCAAAAACATAAAGGAAACAACTTTTATTCTTCAATTCTCCAAAAGGCTTTAGGAGTGCTATTCTCCTTTAGTGGGATTAGATAGGAATTCTCCATGTTTTTCCAAAGCATTCGTACGTGGATTACTGGTTAAACGGAGTAAACGGTGTCAAATTTGAACGTTCTACCACTCCCTAAAAGCCTTAAAGGATTGGCTACATTTATTATGAAGGCATTGTCTTCATTAAAGTGTGGGTCAGGTGTCAAATTGGCACAGCAAGCTTTGGAGGTCCAGTTGTGCCTGATCAAATTGTGGTCCTCATGCTTTGTTGCTTGGTCCACTTGCATGAGGGCTTCGACTCTGACATGCCTCGGGAAGCATCCCCTCAAGGAGCAATCACCCGAGCCTTAGTTCGGGGATTTTCTAACAAGTTTGTTCTTTTTGTAGGTGATGAAGCATTCAATATTTTCATGGAAGAACCAGGTCCAAAGGATGAAGAAGAACCTAAGCACCTCATCAAATGGGAGGATAGCTCGGGAATTCAAGAAGGAAGCCGAGAAGCACAAGGAAGCAGGTAGAGGTCGGGTAGAGGCCGAGTTTAGGCCGTATCCAAGAACTTGGCACAAACCCGAGCCCAAATTGAAGATGACCGAATTTCTTCCCCCTTTTGATTGGCCCAATCCATTTATTTTCCTTTGCACAAACAATGCTTTAAGGGCCCTTTGTTTGGGGAATGGTTTTTGCTTGGAGTTTGTGTGAGTGGGTTACTATTTTTGTCAAAAGGTGATATAGACCAACTCCACAAGCAACCAGCTGCACGTCCTTCTCACAATTAAATGGCCGCCCTTGGGAGGAAAAAATGCAGAGGATCCACCCTAGAGAGCCATCATCACCTGCCCATTGGATTGAGCTTTTTTATCACGGCCAAGGGTCTATGAATACCACCCTTGGCACCTCTTTGTAGAACTTTTTGACTGGAGAAAATTCAGATTGCTTTGTGCATCGCTTCCTTGGCAATTTTATCCCAAGACTCGTTGTTTCTCCGGTGAGTAATATCCGGCGATATTCTGAGAGTTTCCTTTGGTTTTTGCTTTCCTTTGAGCTAAGGGTGAGCTAGGTCTTGCTACATGTCTTCTGTAATAACCCGATTCCCAGGATGCCGCTTGCTGCTCATCTTACTTACTCACTTTACTTTCTTACTTTCCGGCGACCCGAGAACCGGTCCGTTACGGGTTTTCTTACTTACTTACTTACTTACGTTGGTGGAAAACTTGTTTCTTTAATTTCTAAAAACTACTATCTTTAGTTCCTAAAATAGTTTACAAGGAAAACCGTCGAATAATAAAAATTTACATTTGAATTCCACCTTTAAATAAAATTCATAATCATTTAATAACGTAAAATGTACAGCGGAAGAAAATTACTTTAACTTAAAATACATTCATTTTCAAAAGCTTTGTATATCCATCACACCAAAATAAGGGTATACCTTTCAATTACATCTTCAAAACATTCAAAACATTTTACAATATAATTCTGTGTGTGTGATGCATCACTCCCCGTCGGTCATCACTCAATAAACTGTATCATTTGAACACTCTTCTGCTCTAACTTCTTGGTTAGTCACTTGCACCCATTCTTCCATTACATTCCCTACATTGCAAAGCCTAAACTATGAGCCTAAAGCTCAGTAAGTAGCATAACTATAAAATGCAATGCATGAGTATGCTACGTTGTTTAAACAATGCAAAATTTCATTCACGTTTCTTTAGTTTCATATCTTCTTTATCTTTGAAAATATTACAGGATCTCAAGAACACTTCCTCCACCTACTTCAACTTCTACTGATCTAGGGCCCACTTACTACTTGGAGTGCTCAGGCCTGTAATAACAATTTACTTTACTGTTTCTTTTATATAAGTTCTTAATTCATCGGAGATGAAATATAATTAGCGTCTCATACCCCAAATTATACCTCGTTTACCTCTAACTACGTTGTAAAACAATGCATGAAATCATTTCGTTGACATTTTGTAAAACTATGATGCATGATTACGTGACTATGAAACATCATTTGAATCGCATCAAACATAAGATGAAAATAAGCATACAACGCCAAACATGTCAAGAAAACAAACATACAACACACATCAAACATACATCCTAATCTTTGCAATGTAGTCCCACTTAAGGGCCAAATCATCTTAATACAAACTTACCTTCGTAGCTATCTTGAATCAATCAACTTAAGCCTCTTTTCAATCCAATTAAGGTCCTAAACATATAGATCATTTAAAGATCAGAATTCATGTAGCATGATCTGTTTTATTGCATAAAGTCATAACTTTTATCCCAACTTTGATCAACTGTAACTTCCTCTATATTGATCCATTCGTGATGCTACGGGTGTCAAATTATTCCTTAAAGAGTCTACTACAACTTGTTAGAATACATAAAATTCATAAAACTAACGTAGCATAAAGTATCGATCAATATTGACCTAATAGTGAGCATGCATCTCTGGAAACCAAGGACCGGTCGACCCAACCTTGGAGGGGTCGACCCATGCTAAAAAACAGAGAGCATGTGTTTTTAAAATCGGGAACCGGTCAACCTAAGCTATTGCTACGTCCATAACGTTTTACACATAGCTTCGAATTGAGTGATTCTAACGGCTATAAATGACTCTAAGAGTTTACTCAAACTCTTATGAAGGAAACAAACTCTAATTCCTACTACTTATTGACTGAATCTCCAAAACTCTAACTTTGTTCATACTTAAATCCTTTCTTATCTCTTAGCATGAAATCACTCGTTTTTATCCACCAATTCAAACAATACTATCATTTTATCATCACTAATCTGAGAGAACTTAAAGATAGAAAAATACCTTGGACTTCAGTCTCCACGAAACTTCAGAGTTTTCCTCCTCTCCTCTGAGATAACTTACTTTCTCACTCATTTTCCGTTATCAAGACATGAGAACTCTGAGTAAATAGGGAGAAGAAGCCACGCTAGTAGGGAAATGGCATACCATGCCTCCATATGTCCTTATTTAAACAAAATGAACCTTTCCTTTATGTCCACCGATCATATTTCTCTAAGTTTTTGTTGACTTTTCAACTTAAATCGGGAAAGTGTCGATCGCTCGTCTGTTGTGTCGACCGAACGAAGTTCCCGAGAGCCATTTGTTTCGACCGCTCGGTCCTTGGGTCGACCGAATGTGTTCCCAAGAGTGACTTGTGTCGACCACTCTTAAATCTTGAGGTCGACCTAAAGTATTCAATTGTGTCGACCCCTCCTAAATCCTGGGGTCGACCTAAAGTACACAATTGTGTCGACCCCACCTCAATACTAAGGTTGACCGAAAATATTCATTGTGTCGACTCCTCCTAGAGCCTGGTGTCGACCAAAAGTTCCAATTGTGTCGACCCCTCCTAAATCCTGGGGTCGACCGGTAAACAAAGTGTCGATCGCTAATCCATAGCGGTCGACCGGAAATCACTTATTTCCTTCATCGCCTTCAACCTACCTTCGACCTACTAATTTACTAATATTCAAAATACCTTAACACCTCAAAATTTGACCAACATTCATCCAATAAAAAGAATCTTTAACACTTTAATCTTTAGGTCACAAGTTCTAAAAATAAATGAGGGTCGTTACATTTTACCCACCTTAACAAAAAAAATTTCCTCAAAATTTAGACCTCAAACATCTCTGGATACTTTTCCTTAAATTCTTGTTCTCTTTCTCAGGTGGCTTCCTCCACGTTATGATTTTGCCATAGAACTTTCACCAATGGAATTTTCTTGTTCTGCAACACCTTCATCTTCGTATCCAGTACCCTTTCTGGCTGATCCTCATAACTCATAGTTGGCTCTACTTCTATCTGCTCCGCTTTTATCACTTGGGATGGATCACGAAAGCATTTCCTTAACATTGGCACATGAAACACATTGTGGACTCCTGCCAAGTTTTCTGGTAATTGCAACATATAAGCCATGTTTCCCACTCTCTTTAAAATATTAAATGGTCCAATAAATCTCGGTGCCAACTTCCCTTTCTGCCCAAATCTCATCATGCCTTTGAATGGCGAAACTTTAAAAAACACTTCATCTCCCTCCTTAAATTCTAGTGCCCTTCGTCGCCGATCCGCATAGCTTTTCTGACGATCTTGGGCAGCCTGTTGTATGGTTTTCACTTGTTCTACTGTCTGCTGTATCATTTTGGGTCCATAGATTTTAATTTCTCCGGCATCATTCCAAAATAATGGAGACCTACATCTCCTTCCATACAACGCTTCAAATGGGGCCATACCAATAGAAGATCGGTAACTGTTGTTATACGAGAATTCTACTAGTGGTAATAGCATACTCCATGACTTCTGAACTCACGAAGAAAGGTACAGAATTTTTACCGACGGTTCATTAAGGGCTTAAGCACAATTATGGCCCCCTTGACCGAACTCACGAAGAAAGGTACGGAATTTAAGTGGTCAAAACCATGTCAAGAAAGTTTTGATCATATTAAACGCCGCCTTTGTGAAGCGCCCATATTAGCCCTCCCGGATTTCAATAAAGCGTTCGAAGTAGAGTGTGATGCATCTGGCACGGGCATCGGGGCAGCTCTAATGAAAGAAGGCCGACCCGTGGCCTATTTTAGCGAGAAACTCAAAGGTGCGACTTTAAATTATTCCACTTATGATAAAGAGTTATATTCGCTTATTAGGGCTATTGCGGTATGGCAACATTACTTATTGCCACGAGAATTTATTATACATACCGACCACCAAGCACTAAAATTTATCAAGAGCCAAGGGAAGCTCAATCGGAGGCATGCTAAATGGATAGAATTTTTGGAAAGGTACCCTTACATTATCAAGTATAAAAAAGTAGATACTAATGTTGTGGCCGATGCTTTGTCAAGAAGAAGCATATTGTTTACCGAGATGCGGGTGAGATGTTTCGGGTTTGAATGGGTCGAACAACTTTATAAGGAAGACCCGGATTTTGGTGCTCACTTTGAAGCCGCATCCAAAGGGGAGCTATCGGGTTACCATATTACTGATGGCTACCTCTTACGAGGAGGACGCTTATGCGTCCCTAAAGGGAGTCTACGAGTGTCCCTCATCACCGAAGCACATGGTGGTGGCCTTGCAGGACACTTCGGGGAGAAGAAAACGTGGGAGACGCTCAAGGAGCATTTTTATTGGCCACACTTGTTCCGAGACGTGCACCACTTCGTACAAAGGTGCATCGTATGCAAAAAGGCCAAAAATTGGACTTTGGCTCAAGGATTATATCAACCATTACCGGTGTCGGACCATCCATGGCAAGTCGTGAGCATGGATTTTTTCATCGGTCTCCCTCGGACAAGCAACCGCAAGGACTCGGTCGGTTGTGGTGGATCGATTTTCCAAGATGGCACATTTCATCCCGTGCCATACCACCAATGATGCCACTTACATCACGGATCTTTTCTTCAAAGAGGTAGTCAAGTTACACGGAATACCGCACTCGATTGTCTCCGACCGTGATGGTAAGTTGATAAGTACTTTTTGGAGAACCAAGCTTTTATTTAGCACGGCCTTTCACCCACAAACCGATGGGCAAACGGAAGTGGTCAATAGATCACTAGGGGCTCTATTGAGGAGTGTGATCAAGAAGGGAACCACCACATGGGAATCCAAGTTACCCTTCGTGGAATTTGCCTATAATCGGTGCAAGCACAACACTATGGGGATGACCCCCCTTTTGAAGTGGCTTACGGGTTTAACCCCTCAACACCATCGGATTTGTTACCATTACCTACCCAGGAACTTGACAATCCCGATGGGCTTAATAAGGCCAAAGTAATCCGAAGAATGCACGAGAGGGTCAAGAAGACTATCGAGCGGAAAAACGAGACCTATGCCGCTTCGGCCAATAAGAGAAGAAAGGAGAAACTTTTCCAAGTGGGAGATCGTGTTTGGCTCAAGACACGGCACTTTAAGCAAAAGCACACCAAACTACTTCCAATGGCCGAGGGACCGTTCCGAGTGGCCGAGAAGATTGGTCCAAACGCATACAAAGTGATTCTTCCCGGCGAACCCGATGTGCTAATCACGGCCAATGTACAAGATCTATCCCCTTACTTAGACGATGACGATCACGATGGGGAACCCGAGGATAGAGATTTGGGGGAAAATCCTTAAATACCTCGGGAGGATGATGTACAATGAGACTCCACTCCATTGGGCCGAGAGTATTATGCTAACCTAGTTGTCATTTTGTAGGAAAAATAACCTCGGAGTCACCAACGGAGAATGACCAAGACAAGCCAAAGACGTCAATCACATGGCTGGATGCAACCTTGACCGCACACGCCGGGCTGGACATTGCGGCCCATGACGCGGGATGCACGACCTTGACCGCACACGCCGGGCAAGACATGACGGCCCATGCTGCGGGACGCACGACCTTGACCGCACACGCCGGGCCGACGACCACGGCGTTCACCTTGACCGCACACGCTGGGCCGGACATGGCGACCCATGACGCCGGACACACGACCCGGCACGCATCATCATCGGACCTACCAGGCCACGTGACGCGGCCCACGCCGAGACCCATTAGAGTCTCGGCCATCTTCAATAAGTGGCCGAACGCCACATTTCCCTTCAGCAATTAGAGACTTAGAGAATGAAGAAGATCAAGCCTAAACATCAAGAGGACGGATTTACAGCCCAAGACCTATCCGAGGCCGAGGCCCATGCAACACTCAAGGAAGCCCAATGCATCCTTCAAATTCGTCCGTGTCAAATCTTCATGGACAAGACCCCTTAGCTGGAAAATAAAAACCAAGAAGATTTGGAGAGATTCGCAAGCACAAAATCCCATGAATCTCGGAGATACGTTGCCATGGCCGAGCGCACCCGCCAGCGCGCCCGATAGCACACCTGCCAGCGTGCCCGGCAGCGCACCACACCTGCCAGCGCACCCGATAGCGCACTTACCAGCACGGCGCACCCGAACCACGACGCACCTCCGGGATCTCCGTGCCAAATCATCCTAGACGTCCAATTCATCTGATGGCTTGAGATTACTAGTTCTCTAAATTTACGTTTTAGTTGTTGTCTATTTAAAGAACATTAGACCTACTTGTTACTTAGTGAAATTTTATCAATACAAGTGCTTTGAGCCTTTTTGATAATTCCCTCAACCAATGTTACTTATCCGGTGAGTCACATCCGGCCAAACTTCCGTCAACCATTGTCGAACCTCGGTGCGTCATATCCGAGTCTTCTCCAAGGTCTGCCGATTCGGATCCTTTGATTGCTCAAGCATCCTAATCGTCCGACCTCACCTTCACAATCTAATTCCTCCATAACCCGCACCATCCCAGAGCCATCATTAACCTCCCCAAACCTCCGATTATATTCGATGTGCCATCTCACTAATTCCACCGTCTAGCTTCCGCAAACCCACATATTATCGACCATCCCATCGACCTTTCACCAAACGCCCGAGTCAATCTATCTCGCGCGCACACCCTTACATTCCCGACGTGCAAACCACCCCGGGATTGCACATCAGTCCATATAAATAATGTCTTCAGATCTTTACGGCAAAGACTACTGCTGCCAACTATAGATCAATGGTAGGATAGTTCTTCTCATAATCTTTCAATTGTCGTGATGCATAAGCAATTACCTTACTTTCTTCCATCAGCACACATCCTAATCCCATCAACGATGCATCACAAAATATGCTAAAATCTACATCTTCTATTGGAAGTATTAGCACTGGTGCTAAGGTCAACTTGTCCTTCAATAGTTGAAAACTCTTTTCACAATCCCCTGACCACCAGAACTTCATGTTTTTCCTTGTTAATCGCGTCAATGGCGTAGCAATCTTAGAAAATCCTTTAATAAATCTTTTATAGTACCCTGCTAAACCAAGGAAACTTCGCACTTCAGTTACATTCTTTAGTTCTGGCCATTCACGAACAGCTTGCACCTTTACTGGATCAATGGATACACCTCCTTTAGAAATCACGTAACCCAGAAAATTCACCTGATCTAACCAATATTCGCATTTAGAGAATTTGACATATAACTGGTGTTGCTTTAATATACTTAATACCATCCTTAAATGCTCCTTATGTTCCTCTTCCAACTTACAATACACTAGAATATCATCGATTAACACGATGACAAATTTATCGAGATACTCATGGAATATTCTATTCATAAGATTCATAAACGACGCTGGAGCATTTTTCAAACCAAACGACATTACCAGGAACTCGTAATGTCCATATCGGGTTCTGAATGCGGTCTTTTGAACATCTTCCTCCTTTACTCTTAACTGATAATATCCTGATCGCAAGTCAATCTTGGAAAATACCCGTGCACCCTGCAATTGATCAAACAGATCATCAATCCTAGGCAACAGATACTTATTCTTCACTGTTAACTTGTTTAATTCACGATAGTCGATGCACATCCTTAAAGTTCCATCCTTCTTCTTTACAAACAAAACAGGGGCTCCCCAGGAAGAGAAACTAGAGCGTATAAAACCCCTGCTCAACAACTCCTCTAACTGCCCCTTCAACTCCTTCCTTTCGGCTGGTGCCATTAGATGCGGGTTCTTTGATACCTGTTCCGCTCCGGGGTAAACGTCTACCAAAAATTTGATTTCTCAATCAAGAGGTAGTCAAGGAAAATCATCCAAAAACACTTCTGAAAACTCCTGAACTACTTGAATCTCTTGCAACTTAAGATCAGGCTTCTTATGACAATCCACAATATTTGCAAGAAATCCCATACAGCCACCCTTTAATAATCTCCATGCCCGTACTGCCGATACAATCGGTAAATGCTTTTTATTCCCTGTCGCTTGAAAATAAAAAGCATTTGATGTAGGAGGTTGAAAACTGACTATTCTAGTTCTGCAATTTATAGTTGCAAAATGTTGAAACAGCCAATCCATTTCTAAAATAATTTCATATGCATTCATCTTCATTATAATGAACTCAACGTCCAATATACGATCATTGATTTGTACCCCACAATCTATAATTACTCTATCTAATAGTAGACGGGCACCTGAAGGTAGCATCACTTCATACAACTGCTCGGCCACCTCAGGTACCCGGTTCAACTTCTTAGAAAACTCTTCAGACATAAATTAATGTGTAGCTCCTGAGTCTATCAATGAAAAGGCACTAATCCCATCAATTAATAATGTACCTGCCACCACGACCGGATGGTCCGCTTCCTCGGCATCAATCATTGCAAAAACATGACCAGCTATCTTCTTCTGTTCTGGTTTGTTTGGAGGTGCCTTCGGACAATCACGCACCATGTGTCCCATCTCCTTACATCTGAAACAGCGTCCAGATCCAGCCATACACTCTCCTGCATGCTTCTGATCGCACTTGGGACATTCCAATATTGTCCTCAGACTTTAAACTTGCTTTCCTTTCCCTTGCTCGTTCGAACTTTTACTTGGCCTTTTCATCCCACGCATTGGTTTCCATTGTTTACTCAGTTGCTGTTGGACTTCTCAAAAGAACCGTCTTTGGGATGTTCCTGGTTGTTGCTTCACCAATTTTGATTCTGCTTCCTCAAGGTCTAGAGCCTTGGAAAAAACCTACAAATATTGAGCATCCTCTGATCCTCAAGTCTTTATTCCTTTATAAATTTCTGGTTTCAATCCTTGCACAAACTGCTCAACTTTATCCTCATTGGTTGCCACCAGCTGCGGAGCAAACCTTGATAGGCCTTCAAACCTTCGCACATATTCAACTACTGATCCCAACTGCTTCAGCTGAATAAACTCCATTTTCTTTTTATTCTGTTCAGCTCTACTAAAATATTTGTCATAGAAAATTTTCTTGAATTGAGCCCATGATAGTTCTTGAACATTGGTAGTTACCTCAATAGTATCCCACCAATTCCTTGCATCCATAGTCAGCAAGAAGGTTGCACAATTAACTTTTTATCCTTCCTCAATCTTAGCATACTAAAATATCTTCTCCAAAGAACGAATCCACTCTTCAGCCAACACAGGGTCTGTGGACTGTCCATTAAATGATGGAGGATTCATTTTCCTAAATCTCTCATAGCTCAGCTCTCCAGCATTATGATTTCATCCATTTCCTTGCTCTTCTCGATTCATCATTCGTTCCAATTGTTGAAACTAGTGGTTAACCAACTCTGACAGTTGGTTAACAATAGCCTCATTAGTTCACTCCTCTGGAATATTTCTTCTTCCTTCCCTCATAGTCCTTCAATTACCAATCACATCGTTAGTACTCCAAAAAGTATCTCTCAACATTAATCCTTTTTATAACACAAAAGTATGCAAATGATAACAATTATTGAGCTTTCTAGAGAACCGACCTAACCCAGTGCACTCACCCTTGCATTCCTTTATTTATTTGTGTGTGTTTTGCTCTGATACCATAATTGTAACTACCTGATTCCCAAAACGTTGCTTGCTGCTCATCTTACTTACTCACTTTACTTTCTTACTTTCCGGCGACCCAAGAACTGGTCCGTTACGGGTTTTCTTACTTACTTACTTACTTACGTTGGTGGAAAACTTATTTCTTTAATTTCTAAAAACTTATATCTTTAGTTCATAAAACAGTTTACAAGAAAAACCGTCGAATAATAAAAATTTACATTTGAATTCCACCTATAAATAAAATTAATAATCATTGATTAACGTAAAATGTACAGCAGAAGACAATTACTTTAACTTAAAATACATTAATTTTCAAAAGCTTTGTATATCCATCACACCAAAATAAGGGTATACATTACAATTACATGTTCAAAACATTCAAAACATTTACAATATAATTCTGTGTGTGTGATGCATCACTCCTCGTCGGTCATCACTCAATAAACTGTTTCATTTGAACACTCTTATGCTCTAACTTCTTGGTCAGTCACTTGCACCCATTCTTCCATTACATTCCCTACATTGCAAATCCTAAACTATGAGCCTAAAGCTCAGTAAGTAGCATAACTATAAAATGCAATGCTTGAGTATGCTATGTTGTTAAAACAATGCACAATTTCATTCACGTTTCTTAGGTTTCATATCTTCTTTATCTTTGGAAATATTACAGGATCTCAAGAACACTCCCTCCACCTACTTCAACTTCTATTGATCTTGGGCCCACTTACTACTTGGAGTGCTCAAGCCTGTAATAACCATTTACTTTACTGTTTCTTATATTCAAGTTCTTAATTCATCGGAGACGAAATATAATTAGCGTCCCATACAACCAATTATACCTCGTTTACTTCAAACTACGTTGTAAAAAAATGCATGAAATCATTTCGTTGACATTTTGTAAAACTATGATGCATGACTATGTGACTATGAAACATCATTTGAATCGCATTAAACATAACATGAAAATAATTATACAACACCAAACATGTCATGAAAAAAAACATACAATACACATCAAACATACATCCTAATCTTTGCAATGTAGTCCCACTTAAGGGCCAAATCATCTTAATACTAACTTACCTTCGTAGCTATCTTGAATACATCTACTTGAGCCTCCTTTTAATCCAATTGAGGACCTAAACATACAGATCATTTAAGGATCAGAATTCATGTAGCATGACCTGTTTTATTGCATAAAGTCATAACTTTTATCCCAACTTTGATCAACTGTAACTTCCTCTATATGGATCCATTCGTGATGCTACGGGTGTCAAATTATTCCTTAAAGAGTCTACTATAACTTCTTAGCAGACACAAAATTCATAATACTAACGTAGCATAAAGTATCGATCAATATTGACCTAATAATGAGCATGCATCTCTGGAAACCAAGGACCGGTCGACCCAACCTTGGAGGGGTCGACCCATGGTAAAAATTAGAGAGCATGCGTTTTTAAAATCGGGAACCGGTCGACCTAACCTATTAGGGGTCGACCGCAACTCTTCTCAGTTTCTGTACGCTTTCTTGCGACGTCTATAACTTCTTACACATAGCTTTGAATTGAGTGATTCAACGACTATAAATCACTCTAAGAGTTTACTCCAACTCTTATGAAGGAAACAAACTCTAATTCCTACTACTTATCGACCGAATCTCCAAAACTCTAACTTTGTTCATACTTAACTCCTTTCTTATCTCTTAGCATGAAATCACTCGTTTTTATCCACCAATTCAAACAATACTATCATTTTATCATCACTAACCTGAGAGAACTTAAAGATAGAAAAATACCTTGGACTTCAGTCTCCACGAAACTTCAGAGTTTTCCTCCTCTCCTTTGAGATAACTTACTTTCTCACTCATTTTCCCTTATCAAGACATGCGAACTCTAAGTAAATAGGGAGAAGAAGCAACGCTAGTAGGGAAATGGCAGACCATGCCTCCATATGTCCTTATTTAAACAAAATCAACCTTTCCTTTACGTCCACCGATCATATTTCTCCAAGTTTTTGTTGACTTTTCAACTTAAATCGGGAAAGTGTCGACCGCTTGTCTGTTGTGTCGAACGAAGGAAGTTCCCAAGAGCCATTTGTGTCGACCCCTCTTAAATCCTGGGATCGACCTAAAGTATTTAATTTTTTCGACTCCTCCTAAATTCTGGGGTCGACCTAAAGTACACAATTGTGTCGACCCCTCCTCAATACTAAGGTTGACCAAAAATATTCATTGTGTCGACCCCTCCTAGAACCTGGGGTCGACCAAAAGTTCCAATTGTGTCGACCCCTCCTAAATCCAGGGGTCGACCGGTAAACAAAGTGTCGATCGCTAATCCATAGTGGTCGACCAGAAATCACTTATTTTCTTCATCACCTTCGACCTACTAATTTACTAATATCCAAAATACCTTAACACCTCAAAATTTAACCAACATTCATCCAATAAAAAGAATCGTTAACACTTTAATCTTTAGGTCACAAATTCTAAAAATAAATGAGGGTCGTTACATCTTCAGCCACTCCAAAGTGGACATTAGGGTAAGCGTGTAATTTCCCATTGGCTCTTCTCCATCATCGTTTTCTTACATTTTCTGAAACACCACCATTTCTTGTTTCAAATATTCTGTTTGAGAACCCGACGCCTTCATCTGCATAACTTATATTTCCTTGAATTTTGTAAGCTCAAATTTTGAGTTTAAACTCTCCACCCATCCCATAAACATCCCTCAAAATTTCAGGAGCAAACTTTGAAGGCGACATGAAACCATCATTTCAAAGTTCATCCATTTTAAGCCCTGTTCTGTTTTCTCTCTCTTACCAGAAATACTCCATACTCTCACCTGCATAACTCTCGATTCCCTTAAGCTTTGTATCTCAAATTTTGAGGTTAATCTCTCTATTTCTGGTCCAAAACTCCCTCCAAATCTCAGTTGTTAACTCAGTATGTAACTCAAGATCCATCTCTCTAAAATTCACTCATTTTCGGTAACTATTATGTTTCTATTTTATACTCGATTAGCTCAAATCGCTTCCCGACCCTCGTATCGATTAAATCCAGACGAAGCAAAGGAGTTGCAAAGACAAGTGCAAGAGCTCCTTGATAAAGGTTTCATTTGTTAGTCCCTAAGTTCTTGTGCCGTGCCGGCCCTCTTGGTTCCAAAAAAAGATGGGAGCTTTCGGATGCGCATGAATAGCCGAGCAATCAACCAAATCACCATAAAGTATAAGTTTCCAATTCCTAGACTTGAAGACACGCTTGACGAATTAAGTGGGGAAACCTACTTCTCAAAGGCGGACTTGAAGAGTGGCTACCATCAAATTAAGATGAAGGAAGGCGATGAGTGGAAGACGGCCTTCAAAACTAAATACGACCTCTTTGAATGGTTAGTCATGCCTTTCGGTTTGTCTAATGCTCCTAGCACGTTTATGCGGCTTATGCACTTTGTCCTTAAGGAATTTTTGGGGAAGTTTATCGTTGTTTATTTTGATGACATCTTGGTGTATAGCTTCGATTATGCTTCATGGGACGCTCTTCCTACGCTCCTCCTCATGCTCATTAGGCTCCAAGGAAATGTCCTAAATATCCTCCCAAATGATAATTAGCTAACTCTAGAAATCCCATGAAAATCAATGCAATTGACGTAAAAGAAAAACCCTAGTTTGGTAAAACAAAAATTGAATGCAAAAACATAAAGGAAACAACTTTTATTCTTCTTTCATATTCTCCATGTTTTTCCAAGGCATTCAGACGTGTATTAGGCGTAAAACATAGCAAACAGTGTCCAATTTGAACGTTCTACCACTCTCTAAAAGCCTTAAAGGATTAGATACATTTCTTATGAAGACATTGTCTTCATTAAAGGGTGGGTTAGGTGTCAAATTGGCAGAGCAAGCTTCGGAGGTCAAGTTGTGCTTGATCAAACTGTGGTCTTCATGCTTTGTTGCTTGGTCCACTTGCATGAGGGCTTTGACTCTGACATGCCTCGGGATGCATCCCCTCAAGGAGCAATCACCCGAGCCCGAGCTCGGGGATTTTCTAACAAGTTTGTTCTTTTTGTAGGTGATGAAGCATTCAATATTTTCATGGAAGAACAAGGTTCAAAGGATGAAGAACAACCTAAGCACCTCATCAAATGGGAGGATAGCTCGGGAATTCAAGAAGGAAGCCAAGAAGCACAAGGAAGCAGGTAGAGGTCGGGTAGAGGCCGAGTTTATGCCGGATCCGAGAACTTGGCACAAACCCGAGCCCAAATCGAAGATGACCGAATTTCTTCCCCATTTTGATTGGCCCAATCCATTTATTTTCCTTTGCTCAAACAATGCTTTAAAGCCCTAACTGTTAAGCCATAAGTTATAAGCTCTAAGCATTAATTCAAAGCCGTACACACTAATGCCTATGCCCTATGCCAAAATTTTTAAACCATGAGCCATATGCCATCAACATTAAGCCATAGGCCATAAGCTCGAAAGCATGAAAGCGAAAGCCAAAAATCCCAAAGCCCTAAAACACTAAGATCTAAAGCCCTAATACTTGAAGCCATAAAGCCTTAAGCCTTTAAGCTTAAGCCAGTCACCTAAGTTCTTTGTGCTAAGCCCCTAAGTCTTAAGCCTTTATCCCGAAGGCCCTAAAGCCATAAAGCCTTTAAGCTTAAAGAACTAAATCCCTAAGCCCTCAGCTCAAAAAACCAAAGCCTAATCAACCCTCCTAACAAAAATTTTGTCCTCAAAATTTCAAGCATCAAATAAATGAGGGTATTGATTTCTCATATTGTCTTTCTTTTCCTAAGTTGCTTCTTCTACCAGGTGGTTACTCCAAAGAACTTTAACTAAAGGGATCTTTTTCTTTCAAAGTTCTTAGGTCAAGTAATCAAGAATTTTAACTAGTTTTCCCATATAGTCTAACGTCGGTTGAATTTCAATTACTTCTTGTTGTACCACTTGATATGGATCTCTTAAGCACATCCTTAACATAGATACATGAAACAAATTGTGCACTCTAGCCATTTATGTGCACTAGAAAAGGGACAATAAATCTTGGGCTAAGCTTGCCCTTTTTTCCAAATCTTACTACTCCTTTAAATAGGAAAATCTTGATTCCCCTCATTAAATTCTAACTCCCTTCTTCATTGATTGGCATAACTCTTTTGAGGCTTTGAGCTATCCTTATTTTAACTTAGATTACCTTCACTTGATCTACTATTTGTTGAATGATTTCATGGCCTAATATTTTGGTTTCTCCCACTTCATCCCAATAAGGGAGATCAACACTTTTGACTAAATGGAGCTTCATATGGTGTCATATCAATGGTAGCTTGATAACTATTGTTGTAAGAGAATTCTACTAGTGGCACCATCTTGCTCCATGTAGTATCAAACTCAAGTATGCATGTTCTTAATATATCTTCCAATGTTTGGATAATCCTCTCTGTTTGCCCATCAGTTTGAGGATGAAATGCAGTACTGAAATCAACTTTGTGGCCATTTTTTTGTGTAAACTTTTCTAAAACTTTGATATAAATCTTGAATCTCGATATGCAACAATAGATAATGGTACTTGATGCAATTTAACTATCTCTTTTATGTAAAGTTTAATGTATTTATGTTGTGAGAATGTCATCTTCATTGGTAGATACTGAGTAGTTTTGTGAAGTGATCTATAATTACCGATTTTTCATCATGTCCTTTCGTAGTTTTGGGTAATCTAAAACAAAAACCATTGAAATATTTTCTCACTTCCACTCTAGGATAGAAAAGGATTGGAGAATTCCGACTGGACGTTGGTGTTCTGCCTTTACTTGTTGGCAAATTAAACATAATTTAACATAATTCACAATGTCTTCTTTCATATTCGACCATCCAAAATGTAACTTGAAATCTTGATACATTTTCATAGTTCCTAGATAAATCAAGAACGTAGATAAATGTGCTTCAGCTAACACCTTTCTTTGTAAATCTGAATCTTGTGGCACATACCATCAGTTTTTGAAATTTAAAATACCACCTTCTTAACAATAAAATTCAGAAGATTCATGAAAATCCATTTTTTACTTATAATCCAAATACCTTCGATCTCTCAAACGTGCCTCTTGATCTCATCCAAAAGTATAGATCTAACCGTTAATACAACCATCTTACTGGTAACTTCCGTTATAAGCTCGAGATCAAATCTTTTAATCTCTAATTGTAATGCAACCGATAAGAATATTGGTTGCTTAGTTATTGTTGTTCTACTTAATGCATCAGCAATAACATTGACTTTTCCTAGGTGGTACTTAATTTCAAAGCCATAACCCTAGAAAAATTTAAACCACCTCTGTTGTCGCATATTAAGCTCTTTTTGTGTAAAAATATACTTCAAACTTTTATGGTCGGAATACATTTCACATGACTTCCCATATAGATAGTGCCTCCATATCTTGAGAGCAAAAACTGGAGCACCAAGCTCTAAATCATGTGTCAGGTAGTTTTTCTCATATTATTTCAATTGTCTTGATGCATATTCAATCACCTTGCCCTCTTGCATAAGTACGTGTCCAAGGCATATTTCTGATGCATCACAATAGATAGTGAAACGTCCAACATCATTTAAAAGTTTTAATACTAAGGTTGTGGTTGGATTATCTTTTAATTCTTGAAAACTTTGTTAACAATTAACTGACAATAAAAATTTCACGTTCTTCTTGGTTAATCAAGTTAAATGCATAGCAATTTTTGAAAATTCCTTTATGAATTTTTTATAATAGCTTGCAAATCCAAGAAAACTCTGTACATCTCCCACATTCTTTGGCTCTTGGAAATCTTTGAATACTTGAATCTTTTCAAGATTCACAAAAACACCATCTTTGGAGGTAACATGCAACTCAGTAATTGTTGACCATTAACAGCTGACATAATTGGCATTTTCTTTGCACACTTAACTTCTTGAAAAAAAACAATTTTCTCCACCAGGAGGATGAAAGTAAACAATTTTGGTCCTACAAATAATTGTTGCATAATGTTGATGCAGCCAGTTCATTCCAAAAATTGCATCATAACCCTTCATTTTCACAACTATGAAATCAACATATAATATCCTATCATTTACCTTAACTATGCACTTCTGACACAATCCCAAATTGGGGAGGAGTCGGAATTAGGAGAGAACACCACAAACAGCCACGGCCAAAGGCCTACCCGGGAAGAAAATCCAAGAACATGGGAGGGTCTTGACTCTGTCACAACTTTAAATGCATACGGACTATAAGCCCAAGATTTAGAGGATATTGAGTTCAAATATTAAACTCCAACTAGTCCAAATTTCAGACCAAACGCACGTGAAGAAATTAAAATGGCACGGGGCTTTTTCAGAAACTCAAGCAGGCAACACACACGTTTTTTGCAGTGAAGTAGGTAAGATTAATCTCTGCACAACTCCCCATGCCGATGACCTGAGAAGGGAAAACTTGGCAGAAACCCTCCTCTAAGAAAGGAGAAGAAATTGGCTGGCTTTAAGGGGAAAATTCTTGGGTAGATTGCAAGTTATCACAGAGTGAAATTTAGTCGACAGAACTGCTCAATTTCAGTGGTTCGGGAGAAAGGTAGGGAAACAAGCATGCACGTCATTTAATTGGAAGGAACTGAGAACAAAGTGAATGGCCAAGAATTTCAAGGCACGTATGAGGAACTCACAGCCAAAAATTGAAGATTTTAGCGCGAAGGAAAACAGAATATGGCACGGGTGAAACTTTTGGGACACAAGATGCACCCGGGAGAGACTAAAATTGGCAGCAACCAACACACAACAACAAACATCCAAAACACACACAATGAAAGGAAGGCTATGGGATTTCCAGGCTTACCTTGTTCCAAACAAGAGAGGAGGAAGGCTGGAATATGGTTTAGTGGCACTAGCAAGACACCAACACCCTTAGCAAAATAGAACTATGGATATTACTCACCAAAGCTCCAAATTGCCGAGAGAAAAGAGGGGGTTTGAGAGCTTCAAACTTCTTCAAATTTGTCCAATTATTTTCTGCCATTACAATACGTGGGAGTAGAGTTTCATACCCTCCCAACTTTCAACAAAGGAAAAATTTAGACACTAGCCTAAATTAGTGACTAAATGAGTGGAAATAGTAGGACTTTGGTGGACAAAGGGCCCACCATCAACTTACCTCCCACTCCATCAGCCCTTGACTCTATCCCACGTCTAAATTGACCTCAAAATCACAGAATTCACTTGGGAAAATAGGTTTTCCCTAAGTCCCAACAAGAAGGGACTTCAATTGGTCCCATCCGAACCATAACCTAGCAAGTTGGTCCAAACCGAACCAACACTTAACAAAGCTTCAACCCAAAATTGATTACAACTTCAAACTACTTCAAATATATATATATATATTTCCATGATCACGTGATGACCAGCCCTCCCCTTTGTATGATATCCTCTTGTTAGAATCAAGAGGAATCCACTAGGCCTCGGCTTGGTGCACCTTCGGGTGGGATGCCTCGGACAGAGGAGCTCTTGGTACTTCGGTCCCATTGTAGGCAATGCTTGGGGAGCTCTTTATCATTAGAAGTGGGAGCATCCAAGTGACCTCTTGGAGGTAATAATGTCCCTGCAAAATCAACAAACACATTAGAAAAAGGCCTTGCACGGCTGCGGGTCACCATGTCTTCCAGTGGGTGGGAGTCCTCGGGCACATCAACTTCTGTGACACATGACTTAAATGTAAATGCTCATCTGAAGGTAGCATTAAATCATACTCGTACTCTTCTTCTTGAGGGTAGCAATTAAGCATAGATATAAACTCAAGTGAAATAAATTAGTTAGTTTCACCTGAATCAATCAAGGTATATGCATGCATATCCATAATATAAATTGTACCTAACACCACTGTATATTCATTTGCTTCTTCTGACTCTATCATTGCAAAAACACGTGTTGTCGCCTTCGGTTTCTCCTTGTCAAGCATCGGGCAAAACTTGGAGATGTGCCCTAGTTTCTTGAGCATCCTCTTGGATGTGCCTTTTTACATTTAGGACATTGTTGTGGTTGATAAGATTTCTGAATTTTTTTTTTTCTCTACACTGGTTTTGTAATTCTTCTCCTTATCTTTTACCTTTTGTCTAAGTCTGCCATCTCTTATCTTTAGATGACTGCCCTTAAATTTAAAATTTTTGATCATTTTCTTGATGTTGCTGAAATTTAGCATTAACTTCTTCAACTTTGAATACTTTAGTTACCACTGATGAGTATGGTAATTTATGCGTACCTGAAATTTTTACACCCCTATAAATTTCAGCTTTCGGGCTTGAGTGAATTGATACACTTTATGCTCATTGTTGCTAACCAAATGGTTAGTAAAACAAGCGAGGGCCTCAAATTTTTGTACATATTCAGCCACACTTCGCTCGAGCCAAGAGGTCGAGCCTGAGCCGAGCTCGACAAATGAAGCTCGGGAGCCCAACGAGCCAGGCTCGTCAGGCTCAAATCGCCGGGGTTGACACATGTAGGACGGGGTCGACACATTTGCACACTGCACTACATTTTGTGTCCACCCAAAATACCTTGTGTTGACCCTTGTAAAATCCAGAAGTTTAACCCAAAATACTTTGTGTCAACCCACAACCTATTGTGTCAACCTCTGTTCAAAATAGAGGCCGAGTCTTCCAAATTGTGTCGACCCACCTATATAATTTGTGTCGACCCAAATGTAGTGCAGCGTGCAAATGTGTCAACCCATCTAAACTGCCTGTGTCGACCAAACCTATTTGTGTCGACCCCGTCCTACATGTGTCGACCCCAGATTTTCCAGAGACGGATCCTTTAGATTTGTGTCGACCCTAACCTACATGTGTCGACCCAAGGTATTTGACTTAGTCTTTAAAAAGTTTAGTTAACCTACTTCACCCTTCGTTTGTCAGTTTTTCATGAAACAGGGACTTCCAACCCCGATTCGGGGACCTTTAGATTGAAATGGGGACTCCGAATCGGGGTTGAAAGATTAAAAAATACAAAAAAATTTAACTACTGGGCAAGATAGTCTAACTATCTAAATAAAATAATAAATTACTGATTGAAAGTGCATTACTTTCGATTGGCTGCCGGTATATCAACGATTACCGGAGATAGCGATTAATGTGCCGTGAGTCTAAGCTAGTAAATTTAGACTTTCTCATTTTTTAAACTTCCGGTTACAACATAATATATCGAATTCTAGACAATTTATAATGATTATTTTTTAGGCTCGTTTTCGGCTCGATTACTCCCTTACTCCCTTACAAGGCAAAATCTTTAACAATACCTTATCACCTTCCTCAAATTCTAGCTCTCTTCGCCTTTGATCTGCTTAATGTTTCTGTCAGTTTTGAGCTATTTTGATTCTTTCTCGAATAACTTTCACTTGATCTCCCATTTGTTGTAAAATTTCTAGACCACACAACTTTGCTTCTTCAACTTCATCCCAATACAATGGAGATCGACATTTTTGCCCATACAATGCCTCATACTACCAATTGTTGATTAGTAGCTATTATTATATGCAAACTCCACTAATGGTAACAACTTACTCCATGTAGTTTGAAAATCCAATAGACATGCTCGTAACATATCTTCCAATATTTGAATCGTTCTTTTGGTTTGACCATCAGTTTGGGGATGAAAAGCCGTGCTAAAAGTCAATGTAGTCCCCATTGCATTATGTAAACTTTTCCAAAATTTCGAAGTAAATATTGGATCACGATCTGATACCGTAACAACCCTCAATTATTTTAAGAATTTGTGACTTTAAGATGAAAGCGTTTAAGATTATTTTTGTGAATGTTGCTTAAATATTAGAGTGTTAAGGTATTTTGGATATTGGTGAATTAGTAGGTTAAAGGTGATGAAGGAAATAATTGATTTCCGGTCGTCGCTATGAATTAGCAGTCAACACTTTGTTTACTGATCGACCGCTGTGGATTAGCAGTCGACACCTTGTTTACGGTCGACCCCAAGATCAAGGAGGGGTCGACACAATACAACCTTTTGAAGTACTAACGGTCGACCCCAGGATCGATGAGAGGTTGGCACAATTGTATACTTTCAATCGACCCCAGAATGGAGGAGGGGTCGACCTAAATAACTCTCGGGAATTCCTTTGTTTGACACAAAGATCGAGCAGTCGACACAAACAACTGAAGGGAATTCCTTCGGTCGACTCAAAGGTCGAGCGGTCGACACATTCACACCTTCCCCAATTTGAGTTGAAAAGTCAACCAAAACATGTAAAGTTTTCATTGGTGGACTTAAAGGAAAGGTTGATTTTTGTTTAATTAAGGAGATAATAAGGCATGGTCTGCCATTTTCCTTCTAGCACGATTTCTTCTCCCTATCTTCCTCTGACTTCTCACGTCTCGATCAAGGGGAGAGTAAGATTGAGAAAGAAAAGAGATTTTGTGAGAGAAAAGAGTAAGGAAGTGAGTTATCTCACGAGAGGTGGGTAGAAAACTCTAAAGCTTTTGTGGAAGCTGAAGTTCAAGGTATTATTCTAACCTCTGAGTTTCTTTTAAGTTTAATAAGGATAATATGATGGTATTGGTTGAATTGATGGATGAAAATGAAGGATTTCGTGTAGATTGTTAGAAAATCAGTTGATTGTGTGCAAGGTTAGGGTTTTTGAGATTCGGTCAAATTGTAGCACGAATTTGAGTTTATGTCCTTCATAAGAGTTAGAGTAAACTTTTAGAGTAATTTATAGCTGTTCGAATCACTCAATTAAAAGCTATGTATAAAAAGTTATGGATGTTGCAAGTCAGCATACAGAAACTGGGGAGAGCTGCGGTCGACCCCTAATAGGTTAGGTTTACTAGTTCCCGATTTTAAAAACGCATGCTCTCTATTTTTTAGCATGGGTCAACCCCTTATAGGTTGGGTCGACCGGTCCTTGGTTTCCAGAGATGCATGCTCACTATTATGTCAACATTGATTGACACTTTATGCTACGTTAGTTTTGGGAATTTGGTGTCTTCTAAGAAGTTATAGTAGACTCTTTAAGGAATAATTTCACACCCATAGCATCACGAATGGATCAATATAGAGGAAGTTATAGTTGTTCAAAGTTGGGATAAAAAGTTATGGCTCTACACAATAAAACAGGTTATGATACCTAAATTCTGATCCTTAAATGATCTATATGTGTAGGTCCTAAATTGGATTAAAAGAGGCTCAAGTGGATTGATTCAAGATAGCTTTTAAGGTAAGTTAGTATTAAGATTGTTTGGCCCTTAAGTGGGACTGCATTGCAAAGATTAGGATGTATGATTGATGTGTGTTGTGTGCTTGTTTTCATGTTATGTTTGATGTGATTTAAGTAATGTTTCATAGTCACATGGTTATGCATCATAGTTTTACAAAATGTCAACGAAATGATTTCATGCATTGTTTTTAAGAACATGAAAAGCAAAAAATGTAAACAACCGGTAGAACCACGAGGTGGAAAGCTCGGTGTTGAGGACTGGGTAGAACCACGAGGTGGAGAGCTGGATCGATAAGCAAGAATAAAAATGTAAATGACCGGTAGAACCACGAGGTGAAGATCTCGGTCTTGAGGACTGGGTAGAACCATGAGGTGGGGAGCTGGATCAATAAGCAAGAATAACGCAATAAAGAACGAAATGAAAATGTGCATTGTTTTATCAATAGCATAGTATACTCATGCATTGCATTTTATAGTTATGCTACTTACTGAGCTTTAGGCTCATAGTTTAGGCTTTGCAATGTAAGGAATGTAATGGAGGAAAGGGTGCAAGTGACTGACCAAGGAGTTAGATCAGAAGAGTGTCCAAATGATACAGTTTATTGAGTGGCGACCGACGGGAAGTGACGCATGACACACAAACTCACAGTTATAATATAAAAATGTTTTGAATATTTTGAAGATGTAATTAAAATGTATACCCTTATTTTGGAGTGATGGATTACAAAGCTATTGAAAATGAATGTATCTTAAGTTGAACTAATTGTCTTCCGCTGTATAATTTAAGTTATTGAATGCTTATCTATTTTATTTAAAGGTGGAATTCAAATGTATGTTTTTATTATTCGACGGTTTTCCTTGTAAACTATTTTATAAACTAAAGATAGTTTTCAGAAACTAAAGTAACAAGTTTCCACCAAAGTAAGTAAGTAAGTAAGTAAGAAAACCCTGTAACAAACCGGTTCTTGGGTCGCCACCGAGTAAGAAAGTAAAGTGAATAAGTAAGAAACGGCATTAGCGGCAGCTCGGGAATCAGGTCGTTACAGACACTATCGATGCTGGAATTCTATGTAGTCTTATAATCTTTTGAACATATAATTCAACATACTGATCCATAGAAAAATTCATTCTGACCGGCAAGAAATGAGATGACTTTGTTAATCTATTAACAATCACCCAAATAGCATCATGCCCCTTTGTTGTTTTCGGTAATCGCACAACAAATTCCATCGTTATATGCTCCCATTTCCTAATAGGAAGCCATCCTCCTACAATGTATCACGACTGGGAAGCCGATCAACGTAAGATAATTATCTAACAGAGCCTGTGTATGAATGCCATCAAGAAGAGATATCAATTTATCTTCCCATCATTGGTATCCAAACTTTGCATTCACACTAGAGTGCAAGTTCTGGACTTTGAAGACAAGTTTTAATGAGCAAGTACTATGAATCCCTACAAAATATCCCATATTTTGTAGGAGGATAGCGGAGAACCCAAAGAAGAAGGCACTCTCATCCCAAATTCTGCACGCAGAGCTACAACATCATTATCAATCCAGTTTCTAGCGACAATTTCCAAGAGCCTGCAGCTCATTGAAACTCATCTGAGCCAAATTATAATCTAGTAGTACTTTATTCTGGACATTTTGGAGAAATTGGTGGTCTGATTGCAGCCCAACCAAGTAGAAGAACAAACAAAATAAGCCAGCCCGAATGACGAAATGGACAACTGATCTCGATAGGAGAGTTATTTCTAACATCATTTTCCTTCCTTATTTTTTTGTTATTTTGGTCCATTTTTGTTGTTTTGAGCTTGATAATAAGGGCGTTGTTGAGTTTTATGTTTGGGTGGGGGTGTACTGAAATCAAATTTTAATGAAACTTTATGGCCCAAGAATAGTTAGTAATGGAAAGGGAAGCATTCATAACAGTACAATTTCATTGTGACATCTATTTTCCCAATACATCTAACCTTTACAAATGTCACTTGTGACGGACAATTTAATTCCAAATAACCCAAGGGACATCCTAATACAATTAATCCGCTTTACATGAATTGGTATCTTGATCATTGTCTTTTCAAAATTCCTAGGGCTTATTAAGTGATGGATAGATTTGATATTTTTATACTTAGTTTGGAAACATGCTTGAGACAAATAATGAGTTTGATGATGTTTTCCAAAAGAGATGACTCATGGTTTACCTCCACTTAGAGGAATTGAGCATGAGATTGATCTTCAACAAGGGGCTATACTACCTAATCGACCGCTTATCAGATGAATCCAAAAGAGGTTAAGGATTTTCACAAACAAGTGCGAGATCCTTTGGATAAAGGATACGTTCGAGAAAGTTTGAGTTCCTATGCGGTTCCTTCCCTACTTGTCCCAAAGAAATATGGATCTAGAAGGATGTGCATAGATAGTCGTGCCATCAACAAAATAACCATCAAGTACCGGTTTCCAATTACAAGAGTTTAAGACATGCTTGATGAGCTAAGTGGAGCTTCACTATTTTATAAGGCTGAACAAGTGAGAGCCTTGCACCAAGAAGTAACAAGAAAAATCGAGAAATAGAATGAGTCACATGCACGACAAGCAAACAAAGGCCGCAAGGAGATTATTTTTAAGGAAGGAGATTTGGTTTGGTTACATCTACGCAAGGAAAGATTCCCTAAACAACGAAGGTCTAAGTTGCTTCCAAGAGCCGATGGTCCATTCAAGGTTTTGGAATAGATTAATAATAATGCTTATAAGATTGAGTTTCTAGGTGAGTATGGAGTTTCAGCAACTTTCAATGTGCAAGATTTGTCACCTTATGAGGAGTATGATGACAAAGATTAAGAGGAGACCAACCTTTTGGATTTGAAGACAAATCATCAAACACCGGGTGACACAAAATGCAATGGGAGGAAGGAAAAATGGAAAACCGACTAGGGTTTGACAAAAATCTGCAAAAAAAAAAAAAACAGACTTAGGCTTTTGGGAAGGAATAAGGATATCTCAACAGGGAAATGGATTTTAGGACTGAAATTTGTAACAGATCTTTGAAAAAGGGTTGAGTGAATCACCTAAAAAATGGAAGGAAATCCCTTCAGCCAATTGTGAGATATCTAATCAAACAGTAGCTAAGGTTTGACTAGGCAGCTCCGAAAAATCCGGGATTTGGAGGAGGAAAAATTGAAATAAAAAATAGGGTTAGGGGAAAATTCTTGGCTGGTTTTTGGAGGGGTGATAGAGGGGTAAAAGATGATGATATCCTCCAAAATTTGAAGAGGGATGATCGCGGGAACATGAAGATATGCTAAACAAAACTCGGATGGTCAAGGCAGAATTTTAGGGTTTCTCAGAATAGAGAATTCCGAATCGGCGATGATTTTGAATCACTCTTCTCAATGAATGGGGGGCGTATTTTGGGACGAGGTTGAGGATGAATCTAGACAGATGGATGAGGAAGAGATCTCTGAAAAATTGAGAGAATTCCTTTGGGGGAAATGAGTGGTTTGGTCGGTACCCGAAAAATGCATCGGAAATCAAGTCGGGGTGTTTGGATTTAGGAGAAATGATTCTCAAAATGAGAATGGGATTGATGAAGGAGCTAGGATCCACAATCTCTCCCTAAGACCATGAAATGTCTCGAGAAAAGTGGTAAGGATTAATCGTTAGCTCGAAAAACGATCAACTCCAGGGGGAGGGGGGTTTGTCTCTCGGTGGCCGAAAAACAAATTTTCGGAGATCGAGTCTTTGAAGGGGAAAATTCGAAGGGGAGAGATCAAATTTGAAAAGATAAATCTTTATTCAATCAAATCTGCCAATTACACTTGCATGGAGACGATTAAATAGAAAATTAAACTAAAACATGCTTATCATCGGAAGGCCAAGATCATCTCCAAGAACACCAATTCATGGCTTGAAAGATGGACCAATGAGGAGCCTTCATGGGACGCTCCTCCTCCAGCTCATTAGGCTCCAAGGAAATATCCTAAATATCCTCCTAAATGATAATTAGCTAACCCTAGAAATCCCTTGCAAATCCATGCAACCGACGTAAAAAATAAAACCCTAGTTTGGGAAAACGAAAATTGAATGCAAAAACATAAAGGAAACAACTTTTATTCTTCAATTTTTCCAAAGGCTTTAGGAGTTCTATTCTTCTTGAGTGGAATTGGATAGGAATTCTCCATGTTTTTCCAAGGCATTTGAAGATGGATTAGGTGTGAAACTGATCGTGGATGGCTCTTCCTCCCAAACTATTGTGTGAACCGGTTTATCCTTGTCTAATTCCTAGGGTGCCAATAACTTGAGATCGAGTAAAGCTTCTCCTGCAAAATGAACAAACTTTTTAGAAGGATCCAGAGCTCGGGATTGGGTGATAGCTCCCTTAGGTGTAGACCAAAGCATGTCACCTGGGGAGGATGATATGCCTGAAGGTGCAATTAGACGGTCAAGAGCCAAGACTTTTTCATTTTTGTAGCAAAGTATATGGAGCATAATATGGAGACGAACCTTTCAATTATGGACATGGAGCTTTCTAAACATGTACTACATTAGAAATTAGCTAAAGAAATTACTTGAATAAGCCACTCTTGAAGAAGCAACCCTAGAAGTTGAATAATAAAGATGTGTATTTAATTAGCATGTTATATTAATATTATGTAATGTTTCATATGCTGGAGTCATAATAAGATTGCAATGTTTCCAAAAGATATCACTTTGGTGACTTTTGAAACATTGTAACCCTGTAAAACTTGTAACTTTGAAGAGTTGTGTCTCTTCAAAGGTTATGTCTTTCTTTTATATTTATATACAGAGTTGTAACTTTGAAGAGTTGTCTCTCTTCAAAGGTTGTATTGTAATACCAGTGCACAAACTAAGTTTTTTTACGCTATCTAATGGTTCAACTAGAAATTTGTTTGAAGTCATACATACTGAATTATGAGTAAGAAAAGAAGGCGAAATGGAGTATGACACATGTCACTATAGGATTAATACCAACTCATGATTAAGACATAATTAGTGAAAATTATAGGATCATTAAGGTTTACTAATCATGATTAATTAAGTTAACCCTGAGGATTAACTTAGAACTAATGTGAATTAGGTAGTTAAGCTAAGCATGATTTAAATAATGATAATGGAGGTATTTTAGCAAATAATAGAGCAGGTTATGGTAAAATGGTAAAAGTAAATAGATAAATTTGGCAAAATAGTAATTTTACCTCATGAACCATCTAGAAATATTGGAGGATGGCTTATGATCAGCCATTTTCGTGCTAAAGAGAGAGAAGGGTGAAAGAGAGGGAGGATTTGATAGAAAAGAGTTTAGAGAGAGAAAGTGAAAATTGAAAGGTAAGAAGCTGAAATTGGCCTCCAATCCTTTGAGGAAAAGTGTTCCTCTCATCAAGAGGAATCTATTGACCTAAAAATCAAGAGGTATGACTTTATTTTACATGGTTTAGAGTGATTATGATTATTCACATGATTATATTTAGGATAAGTGAGAATTATAAGATTATCAATGACTTTGGAAGTTGGTTATTAGTGATACACGAAAATTAAAAGTTTTGTTTAATGGTTCCATTTAATGGTTAACCAATCATGTTGGAATATCATATATATTTTTATGAATGATGGAAATTTGGAATTGGTAGAAGTTGTGCATATTTTGTTAAAGTTGCCACAAAAGTGTCAATTCTGTACAAATTACAATTTCGTATCTGAAACCAATGATGAACTAATCCCATGCCCTAGATGTTTTATCACGTTAAAGTAGACACTTTGGGTGACATAGAGGCTTTGAAATCATAGCATTTCATGGTGTATATAAAAAGTTATGATATTTTGAAGTTATCAAAACAAGACATTGATTCCGAAAATTGTGAATGATCTTAGGTTATTGAGATAAAAGTGATTCACAAGAGTACCTACTACTATAAAGACTAGCTAAGGATAGACAAGGTAAGTAGTATTGTGTGTGGTTTGCCCTTAATTGGGTCTACATTAAAGAATAATAGGACTATGCTGTTGTTTTATGCTTTACATGTTGAGATGAGATGCACGTATAAAATGATGTACAAAAGCATAATTTGGTTTATGATATAATGGATTGTTGTGTTTAATGTTATGAATATTACTTAATTGCTTGACATGTTCATACTACGAACATCTCATGCATCATGTTTTCTACAAAGTTACGAACTATTTACATGCATGAGATTTCGTATGAAACATAATATGAAATGGTTGTTTCAGATTGAGCTCAAAATACAAAGAAAGAAAAGATAAAATAAAGAAAGAGAAAGTTACATAAATATCATTGGGAAGGGGTTCGAGTTGGCTGTCCCCTTAGGTGGACTCAAGTTTGTGGTCTCTCAACCCTTGGAATCAAGTTGGTTGTCCTCTTAGGTGAACTCAAGTTTGTGGTCTCTCGTTCCTTGCCAGGAAGCCCCAATGATAAGGAATGGTAGAAATTAAAGGAATTAAAGACCCAGAATAACACGAAAAGAAAAGTTTTACTTATGCATATCATGTACATGTTCATTCATATTTATACTACTTGCTGAGCCTTATGCTCATAGATAAGTTTTATGATGTAGGTGAGGAAGACGTACACTAAGAGGTGTACGAGATGAATCGCTTTGTTCATGGAGGTGGTCGATGTTGTTTTAGTGGATTTTGATCTGTGGGCAAGGATTTTGAAGAATCTTAAATAATGGTTAGGAGAAGAAGTTTTTAACTTTGTACATATAACTTGTAAATAGTTTAAGAAACCTAACATGTTGTAAATATGTTTTAAGTAACTTTAGTTTTCATGTATGCCTTAAATGATTTTAAAAAGAAAATATCTTCTGCTGCAAGTAAAAAAAAATGAAGAACATATTTCTAGTTAGGAAAGACGTTACATGTATCTTTCCTTTAGAGTCACAAATTAATGCCTTTAGGAGTCTATATATAGAAGGCATTGCAATCTCTAATAAAAATTGAGTGATTATTGTTGATTGTGATTTTCTCAGATTATTCAATCAGTCAAGTGCATCAACCGTTGATTGTTTATTCTGATCGGTGAGTCATATCCGAGGGTATTCATCATTTGTGTTCTTGCAGCAAATCTTGGTGAGTCATATCCAAAAGTTGTTATTTCATTTTGTATTGTCATCTCATTCTTCATTTTATTCATCATTTCCACCTTCAATTTCGTGCCTCAAGTAACACAAATCATTTAGTCAATAAGACCGAGTGATACTTCAATTTTTCCGTGTACATTCTTTGGCTTCACGAAGTCAAGGCATGTCACCTAAGGCCCAAGCCCTAAGCCCAAAGCCCAAACCATAAGCCCATTGGCATAGAGAACTAACATAATCCCTAATCTCAAGCTCGAAACCCTAAGTTAAAAGCCTTAAACCCTAAGACCAAATGATACGAAATTTGGATGGAAAAAAGACACTTTCTAGATTTGGGTGGAGAAGGGTGGAAATCCGGATGAGCAGAAAATAGAGGGAACTTGTGGATAGCAGATCTCAAAAACGGTGGTTGTATTTGGCCTGCAATTTTGAGGAAACGTAAATGGTGAGGGGTAGAAGGTAACTCGAAATATGAAAGAAGTCTCACGAGTATAATGGAAGATATGTAGACGTGAGTGAAAATGGACAGAATGTAGCCGGAAAATGGTATGTGCGGGTAGATTCGGAAAATATGGGATTTCAAGATGAAGAATGAAAGGAAGAGCTAATGATCTACACAGTCACCCTGAAGACCACGAATGTGGCTGGAGATATGTAGTAAGGATAGGTCCTCCTAGCTCGGAAGGATGACCAACTCCGGGTTTGCTCTCGGTTGCCAGAAGTCAACCGGGAAGGCCGAGTCTTGGGATTAGAAGATCGACAAGGAAATTGATAATGCAAAGCAATGTTTTTTTTCAAATTAACAAAAGACCCCCTACAATGCTCAGGGAGTTGAGCTTAAAATATGCACAAAGCTGCATGGGAAAAGGACTCTAATCGGATGGCTCATGGAAGCTTACCCAATTTGACCACACACACAAAAAGGGAGGGAAAAGTGACCCCTTGACCAAACTTTTTTGGGACAATTCTAAGCCAGCATCCCTACCTGCATGAGCCACCCTAGAGCAACCAAAATGCAGCCTAATTAAAAGGTCTGCCACTCATAAGATGATACCCTAAGGGAGTCAAAAGACTCTCATGAAAAGGAATGCAAAAACCAACGTTAAAGTTTGTGCACAAAAAAAAACACACAAAAACTTAAAGTAAAAAGTCTCCCTCCTCCACTTCAATTGGTCTTGGGCTTGCTTCCCATTGGGCTGGTCTCCTTATAATCCCCCTCACAACTCCCTTGGAAGGTCCAACTCGGGTTTGGGATATTATCAACGTCCGACGGCTTCTCTATGTAATTCACGGAGTGCTTGGGCCTCTCTTTGTCCATTAGAGTTGGTTCCACAATGCTAAATCCTTGCATAAGCTTCCCTACAAAAAGAGCACACATGTTAGAAAATTCCCGAGCTCGGGCTCGGGTAATGGCTCTGTGATGTTCGGTTAAGGTTGAGGCATTTTGGGGCATGTCATCCTCCCAGGGTATGTGAGGATTTTCCCTCAAAACAAGTTGTAACTCTCCCTCCTCCTTATCCTCCTCTTCATCAAGAACATAAGGTGATATATCTTGGACGTTGAAGGTGGCTGAAACTCCATATTCTCCCGGAAGCTTGAGCTTGTAAGCATTTGGATTAATCTTCTCGAAAATTTTGAAAGGCCCATCGGCTCTTGGTGCAAGCTCTGATCCCCTTTGCTTTGGAAATCTCTCCTTCCTTAAGTGTAACCAAACCGAATCTCTCGCTTTGAATTGTGTTTCTTTCCTCCCACGGTTGGCGTATTTGGCATAGTTCTCATTGGCTTTTTGGACCATTTTACTCACCTTTTCATGCATGTTTTTCACTAGTTCGTCTCTCTTCACCCCATCCGTATTGGCAATCTCTTTGGATGGAATTGGTAACAAATCTAGTGGGGTGAGAGGGTTAAACCAATACACGACCTCAAAAGGAGTCATTCGGGTTGCGCTATACACGTTGCGGTTGTAGGCAAATTCTATATAAGGGAGTTAAATGTCCCAATTCTAGAGTTTCTTGCTAACGATACTCCTTAATAGACTTCCCAAAGTTCAGTTGACCACCTCTGTTTGTCCATCGATTTGTGGATGGAACGCGGTGCTAAAAAGTAGTGTAGTTCCTACCCTTCTCCATAGGGTCTTCCAAAAGGCACTTAAGAACTTGGTGTCCCGATCAAAGACTATGGTCTTCAAAATACCATGTAGACGCACCACTTCCTTGAAAAACAATTCGGCTATGTGTGAGGCATCATCGGTCTTTGAGCATGCTAGGAAATGAGCCATCTTTGAGAACCGGTCAACTACCACCATAATAGAATCCTTTGCTCTACAAGTCCGAGGAAGACCGAGCACAAAATCCATACTTACTTCTACCCAAGGATGACTAGGCACAGGTAGAGGGAGGTAGATTCCATGAGGTAGCACTCGGCTCTTGGCCTTCTTGCAAATTATGCACCTCTCTACCACCTTGTGCACATCTCGGAATAAATGAGGCCAGTAAAAATGTTCCTTCAGAGCCTCTAAGGTCTTTTTTTCTCCAAAATGGCTTGCTAGGCCGCCACCATGAGCTTCTTTAATGAGAGACTTCTGGATGCTTCCGCTTGGGATGCAAAGTTTTCCTCCTTTGAATAAGTATCCGTACATGATGTGATATCCACAATCTTCTTTATTAAGACTCATGTCATACCACTTGCCAAAGTCTTGGTCTTCCTTGTAGGCCTCTTTGATCCACTCAATACCAAAAAAATTAGTTGAAAGTTTGGTTGGAGGACAAACCTAGTTGAGAGAGCATCGGCCACCACATTGCATTCCCCCTTTTTATACTTGATTATATAGGGGTACCTTTCAAGGAACTCAATCCACTTGACATGCCGCCTATTTAACTTGCCTTGGCTCTTGATGTGCTTGAGGGCTTGATGGACCGAGTGTATAATAAATTCTTTGGATAATAAATTCTTTAGGGCAGCACCTTTGAGCTTCTCACTAAAATATGCAAGTGGCTTTCTTTCTTGCATAAGGACAGCTCCTACTCCTATCCCGGAGGCATCGCACTCCACCTCAAAAACTTTGTGGAAGTCGGGAAGGCTAAGTACGGGTGCATGGCAAAGCTTTTGTTTGATGAGCTCGAAACTTTCTTGGCAAGTTGTGGACCTTTCAAAGTCTCTCCCCTTCTTAGTGCAATCCATTAAAGGGGCCACAATGGAACTAAAACCTTGAATGAATCGTCGGTAAAAGGAGGCAAGGCCGTGGAAACTCTCACTTCCAAAACACTCCTTGGAATTGGCCAATCCCGAATGGCCTCCACCTTAGCTTCATCCAATTCCATACCCTCCCTTGATATAATAAATCCTAAAAAGTGTATCATCTCTTGCACAAAGGCACACTTCTTTAGATTACCAAATAATTTAGTAGCTCGGAGAGTATCAAATAACAACTTAAGATGTCCTTGGTGACTATTCAAATCCATGCTATATACCAATATGTCATCAAAGTAAACCACCAAAAATTTTCCTAAGAAATCTCTAAGCACGAAATGCATAAGTCTCATAAAAGTACTAGGGGCATTAGATAGCCCGAAAGGCATCACTAACCATTCGAAGAGCCCATATTTTGTTTTGAAAGCCGTCTTCCATTCATCTCCCTCCTTCATTCGGATTTGGTGGTATCCACTCTTCAAATCAACTTTGGAGAAGCAAGATGCCCCACTAAGGTCATCCAACATGTCTTCGAGCCGCGGGATTGGAAATCTATACTTGATGGTTATTTGGTTGATGGCTCGGCTATCTACACACATCCGAAAACTACATTCTTTCTTTGGAACCTAGAGGGCGAGGACGGAGCACGGACTCAAAGATTCTCGAATGTGGCCCTTGTCCAATAGTTCTTGAACTTTTCTTTGTAGTTCTTTTGCCTCCTCGGGATTTAATCTATATGAAGGCCGATTTGGTAATACCGCTCCTGGTTGAAGATCTATTTGATGCTCGATTCCCTGAAGTGGTGGTAACCCTTGGGAAAGTTCTTCCGGAAATATGTCTTTGTATTCCTCAATTAGTTCTCGGATCTCCACGGGAGTGTCTCCAATTTCTTCCAACCTTTCTCGGAACATCACAAGTACCATATGACCTCCATCTAGGATTGTTCTCAATAACTCTTTCTTGGTCATAAATAGATTAGTTTTTGCCACCCCTTCCTTCCTTGTAACCTCATCTTTGGCTACTTGATCTGGTCCAAAGGGAGCTAATTTGATGGCCCTACCCTCATACTTAAATGAATATTGGTTAGTGAATCCGTCATGGAGAGCCCTCTGCTCGTATTGCCAAGGCCTCCCTAGCAAGATATGACTTGCACTCATCGGTACCACATCACATAGGGATGTGTCTTTATAACCTCCAATTGAGAACTCTAGATTTACTTGCTTGGTTACCTTGAGATCTTCCTTATCATTTAACCATCTTAATTTGTAGGGGCTCGGGTGTGATGATGTTTTTAGGCCAAGTTTTTCAACAAGGTCTCGGGAAGATACATTGGTGCAACTACCTCCATCAATTATGAGTGAGCAAACCTTCCCTTGAATGAGGCATCTACTATGGAAAATATTTTCCCTTTGGAAGTCTTCTTTTCGAGTTTGAGACGTGAGGACTCTTCGGATCACCATTAGGAGGGGTCCCTCTTGTGCATGGTAAACTTCTTCTTCGGGCGCTTGATTATCGACCCCTTCTTCAATCACCTCATCTTCACTCACCACCTCATTTGTATCCTCTCTAAGGATCATGACCCTTTTGTTAGGGCATTGAGAAGCAATGTGCCCTAAGCCAAGGCATTTGAAGCACTTGATTTCTCTTGCTCTGGGTCGGTTGGTGTCAACATTCAGTTTTGTTTCTCCATCCTTCTTCTGTATCCAAGGTTTTGGGAATGCAGGCTTCTCTTCTGCTCTCGAAAATGGTTTGTAGGGAGGATTGGTCTTAGGAATAAATCGGTTAGTTGTTCCCTTCCCTTTTCTTTTCACTTGCCTTTCCACCTTCAATGCAAGTTGTATAACTTCATCTATGGTGTCGATCGGTTGCAGCTCCACTATGTCACCAATATCTTTGTTCAGGCCCCTTAGAAACCTTGCTATGATTTTCTCCTCGGGTTCCTCAAGATCACATCGAATCCTAAGGGTCTCAAACTCAGTCAAATACTCCTCCACTGATAGGGATTCTTGTTTCAAAGTTTGTAGTTGGAGGAAAAGCTCTTGCTTATAGTGACTCGGCACAAACCGTCTTCTCATTAATAACTTCATAGCCCTCCAAGTGGGGACCTGGTGTGCTACGAGAACCAGGATCGCACACACTTTATCGAACTTGTCGCTTTTCACGTAACCAGGGAAGTCGCGTGTACGGCGATCTGGAAATTGGCTTGGGCCAATTTAGGATGGGGTTTGCAGAAGCATAATATGGTAGGAATGAGGGTGTTTAGTGGTGGAAAATATGGAATGGCTTGGTAGAATGTGGGGTTGACTCGGTGGTGTTTGTATGGACCGGGATCGGCTTGTGGATGAGTTTGAAGGCTCGGGGATGAAGATGGTGTAAGGTAATGAATGAAGGAAATTCAATACTTGAGCGATCAAAGTATTGAACTCGGTAGACCTTGAATGTCTTCTCGGATATGACGCACTGATGAACACTCGAGGGTTGATATAACTCGGCCGGATATAACTCACCGGAGGGGAAATATCGGAGGGAGCTTCGATCCTTTCGGGAAGAAGGTGCAATGCACAATTTTTACTAAAATTCTCTCTATTGAAAATAGTGTAAGTGTTACTCTTAAATAGCAAAACGTAAAATACAACAAAAATAAGAAAGATAAGCTAAGAAAGTTAAGCTAAGCCCTTCGATGAACTGAACGCCTTGGATTAGCTTTGGAAGCCTTCGGTTGACGTTAGGCTTGGTTCAAAGGGATTGGCACGGTCGGTTTGAAGCTTTGACCGGTGGTGCTCAAGGTTGACCGAGAGGGTGCTTCGGGTGAGCGGAGCTCCGAACGGATGAGAGATTGGCTCGAGCCAATCTGGATCCGGGGCTTCTAAAGTCTCCTCGGTGGTCAACTTGATGTAGCACATGGTCTGGTTCTTCGATGGTCCGATGATGACTCGAGCGTGTGCGCAGGCACGTCTAAATGGTCCGAGCTGGCGGTCGGGCATGGGCGAGCTTCAAGGGATTCGTGAGTTTTTTGAGGAAAGCTAATGCTTGAAGATCCTCAGATGATTCAACAGCTGGTTCACGGATTTTATGCATGAGAATCCCTTGTGGTTCGCTGGTGGTTCAGTGATCGGCCATGCTCGTGCGTCCTATAAGTGATCTACGGTCATCATGAAGATATGCTCGTGCTAATCTGAACCTCTTCATTTCCTTGACCAAATAACCAAAATACTTAAGGATTTAAGTAAGTTGGCCGATATGATTTCGCCAAGGCTTTGAATGGGCCGTAGGTGGGCCGAGGCTTGACCGTGGGTCGGTCCATGATCGGCTGTGGCGGTCCTCCGTGGGCTTTTGCTTGAGCAATGAGTTCTCTTCCTCTTGGGCTGACTTTCCTTCCTCTTCTAAGGCTAAATGCTTGCTGAAAGGAAATCTACTAAGTGTGACCAAAAATAGGGCCCATGGTTGAACACTCGATCCATAGGATTTGGACCATGCGTTCATCCATGTCGGTCACTTATTCTGCTGGGCCGAAGCCCTAGTAGACTTCGGCTAGGCAGACGACCGAGGTCGTCGGGTCAAGGTCGTGGGGCACCCGTTGGGCGCCGGGCGTGTCTCGGTCACGAGCCTCGGCTGCATCATGGGCCGGGCTGCCGGGTGTGTCGTGTTCGGTGTGCTCGTCGTGTCCTGGAATGGTCGAGCACCATGTGATGGAGTGCTTGGGCCGTTCCCGATCATGCTCGGAAGGTGTTTCTGAGGCTAAGAGACCTGTAAAACAAGCAACTAAGTTAGAAAAATCACCCGTGCTCATCGGGATCACAGCCGTGTCCGTGATGTTATCCATGATGTGCTCCGGTTGCACATCAGGACCTCATCCTCACCGTCACGTCTCCTTTGGGCTTTCAAACTATCCCACCAAAAACTAGCATACCCGTTCAACTCCAAGGATACCAATTGCAATTTGAATTTCTCCGAGTAATTATAGCAATCAAAAACTTTATCAACCTTTTCAACCCAATCAAGGAAAACATCGCAATTACCGGAACCATTGAAGGGTGGAATAGTTACCTTGATATTTTTCATTTCATCATCTCGGGGCTGTGGTTCATTGTGATCAAAGTCACCATCGGAATCATCAATTATTTGTTGCTGGAGTCGCCTTCAACTATTTCCTTTTGTTCTTCTTGGAGCAGGAGTTGGAGGGGCCTCATTGGGGGATTTTTTACCTCCAACCTTTGGAGAAGTATGTCGAACCTTCTATTAAGCTCATTTATTTGGCCTTGGAAGCTAGATTCTGTAGGGTTCGGACTTAGGGTTTGAGGTTGAATACTCGGGTTGTTTGGTGGAATGGGCTCTTGGTTGTGGTTAAAGTTTGCTCCACTTCGAGTCGTCATGCTCCAAATTTGAAGGTAGCTAAAAAAATAGAGAAGAATGGAAGGTGGGAGGGGATGAATGGCTCTGATACCAAATGACACGAAAATTGGATGGAAAAAAGACACTTTCTAGATTTGGGTGGAGAAGGGTGGAAATCCGGATGAGCAGAAAACATAGGGAACTTGTGGATAGCAAATCTCAAAAACGGTGGTGTTATTTTGCCTGAAATTTTGAGGAAACGTAAATGGGGAGAGGTATAAGGTGACCACGGAATATGAAAGAAGTCTCACGAGTAGAATGGAAGATATGTAGATGGGAGTGAAAATGGACAGAATGTAGCCGAAAAATGGTATGTGCGGGTAGATTCGGAAAATATGGGATTTCAAGATGAAGAATGAAAGGAAGAGCTAATGCTCCACACACTCACCCTGAAGACCACGAATGTGGCTGGAGATATGTAGTAAGGATAGGTCCTCCTAGCTCAGAAGGATGACCAACTCCGGGTTTGCTCTCGGTTGCCGGAAGTCCACCGGGAAGGCCGAGTCTTGGGATCAGAAGATCGACAAGGAAATTGACAATGCAAAGCAAAGTTTTTTTCAAATTAACAAAAGACCCCCTACAATGCTCAGGGAGTTGAGCTTAAAATATGCACAAAGCTGCATGGGAAAAGGACTCAAATCGGATGGCTCATGGAAGCTTACCCGATTTGACCACACACACAAAAAGGGAGGGAAAAGTGACCCCTTGACCAAACTGTTTTGGGACAATTCTAAGCCAGCATCCCGACCTGCATGAGCCACCCTAGAGCCACCAAAATGCAGCCTAATTAAAAGGTCAGCCACTCCTAAGATGATACCCTAAGGGAGTCAAAAGACTCTCATGAAAAGGAATGCAAAAACCAAAATTAAAGTTTGTGCACAAAAAGAAACACACAAAAACTTAAAGTAAAAAGTCTCCCTCCTCCACTTCAATTGGTCTTGGGCTTGCTTCCCATTGGGCTGGTCTCCTTATAATCCTCCTCACAACTCCCTTGGAAGGTCCAACTCGGGTTCAGGATATTAACAACGTCTGTCGGCTTCTCTATGTAATTCACAGAGTGCTTGGGCCTTTCTTGGTCCATTAGAGTTGGTTCCACAATGCTAAATTCTTGCATAAGCTTCCCTACAAAAAAGAGCACATGTGTTAGAAAATTCCCGAGCTCGGGCTCGGGTAATGGTTCTGTGATGTTCGGTTAAGGGTGAGGTATTTTGGGGCATGTCACCAAAGCCTTAAGCCTTAAGCCCTTAGCCCTAAGCCAAAAGCCCTAAGTTTGAGCCTTAAGCCTAAAGCAATAACCTAGTCCCTAAGCCGCAAGACCAAAGTTTAAAGCCCTAAACTCGAAAACTAAAAACCTAAGTCTTCAAGTTAAAGCCCTAATCCCAAATCCCTAAACGCTACGCCCTAAGCCATAAGGCCAAAGCCCTATGCCCTAAGTCCAAAGCCCAAAGCCCAAAACCCTAAGTCCTATCCTTGAAGCCCTAATCCATCATTCTTGAAAGTTAAACCCAAAGCCAAAACCCTTAAACCCTAAGCCTAAAGCCCAAGTCCTAATCTTTAAGCCCTAAAACCTAAGCCTAAAGCTCTATGCCCTATGCTTTATGACCTAATCCCTACGCCCAAAACACTTAGCCCTAATTCCTAAGCTCTAAGCACAAATCCTTAAGCCCTAAGCCCTAAGCTCAAAAAATAAAAACCAAAGTTCAAAGCCCCAAACCATAACTCAAAGCCTAAAACCCTCAGCCCTAATTCCTAAGCCTTATGCACAAAGACATAAGCCCTATGCCCTAAGCCCTAAGCACTTAGACCTATGCCTAATCTTTAAACTTAAAATCTAAGGCCCAAATTCCAAAGCTTATTGCCCAAAGCCCTAGGCCCTATGCAATATACCAGAAACCTTAAGCCCTTAGCCTAAAAACCAAAGCCTTAATCCCCAAGCCCAAAGCCCTAAGACTTAATCCCTTAGCCAAAAACACTAGGAAAAATCCGTAATCTTTAAGCCATAAGCTTTAAGCCTTAAGCTCTAACCCTAAAGCTTGAAGCCTGAAGCCATAAGCCTTAAGTTCTAAGCTCGAAGCCCTAAGGTCTAAGCCATAAGTTATAAGCCTTAAACATTAATCTCAATCTTAGACATTATGCGCAAAACCTTAACCCTAAGTTCTATGCCTTAACACTTAAGCCCTAAGCCCATATCCTGAAACCTTAACCCCTAAGCTATAAGCCCAAAGCCCTATACCCTTAGGTCTTACTTGAGCCTTATGACCAGAGCCCTAAGCCCTACTCGGTAAGCCAGAAGACATAAGCTCTAAGCCCTGAGCCCTAAGCAAAAACTTTAAGCCCCAAACCCAAGCCCAAAGACAGAATCCGTAAGCCTTAATCCCTAAGCAAAAATCCATAAGCCCTATACAATAAGACTTGCACTAAGCCCTAAGCCTTAAGCGCTTAATTCAAAAACCTAAGCCCTTATCCCCAAGCCCGAAGTTCAAAGTCATAAGCCTCATACCTAAGCCCTAAACTCTAAGCCCTAATCCCTAAATCCAAATACCAAGGCCCTAAGCCCTAATCCCTTAGCTTAAAGTTCAAGTCCCTAAGCCTTTGCCGAAACACCAAAGGCCCTAAGCCCTAAGCCATAATCTAAAACCAAAGCCCTAATCTCTAAGCCCTAAGCAATAGAAATTAAATCCTCAAACCTAAGTCATATTTTTACCAAGCTCAAAGTTCAAAGTTGTACCTTAGTCAAAAGCTTAAAGCCCTAAGCACTAAGTCCTAAGCCCTAATCCAAAGCCCAAAGCTCTAAATCGTAGGCCGTAAGCAATAAGCCTATTCTTTAAGTCTAAATTTCAAAGTCCTAAGCCTATGCTAAAGCCCTAATCCCGAAGCCACAATCCCTAAGCTATAATTCCAAGCCCAAATCCTTAAACCCTAATCTCATGCCCAAAGCCCTAAGCTTTAAGCTCTATTCCAAAGACCAAAGCCTTAAGCTCTAAGTCATATGCTCTAAAACCGAAGCCTTAACACCAAGTTCAAAAGCTCTAAGCCCAAAGACCAAAGCTCTAAGCCATAACCCTTAAGCCTTAAGCCCAAAGTTCAAAGTCCTAAGCCATATGCCTAAACCCTAAGACATAAGCCCTGCGCCCTAAGACCAAAGCCCTAAGTCATAAGTGTTAACTCTTAGCCCAAAGCTCTTAGCCCAAAACCTTAAGCCCTAATCCCTAAGCCATAACCTCAAATCCTTAAGTCCTGATCCCCAAGCCCTAATTGTGAAGCCATAAATCCTAAGCTCTAAGGCCTAAGCCCTAAGCCCTATGCCTTAAGCCTTTAAACCAAAGCAAAAGTCTTAAGCCCAAAGCCGAAAGCTATAGTGCTAAGCCCTAACCACTAAGTCCAAAGCTTTAATTTCTAAGTCAAATGATAAAAGCCTTAAGCCTTACCCCAAAGCACAAAGGCGTTAGCCCAAAGCCCAAAGCCTAAGCTTAAAGCCCAAAGCCTAAGCTTAAAGCCCAAAGCCTAAGCTTAAAGCACAAAGCTCTAAGCCCTAACACCTAATCTCAAAGCCCTAAACCCAATGTGTTAAGCTCTAAACCCTTATCTTAAAGCCCTAGCCCTTAGACTGAAGCCCAAAGCCATAAACCCAAAGCCATATGCCCTAAGCCCTAAGCCCTAAGCCCAAAGCTCTAAGCCCAAAGACCAAAGCCTTAAGACCAGAGCCCTAAGCACCAAGACCTTTTGAAAAATAACAATGCCCTAATTCCTTTAATTTCTAATACTTTATCAAAATTAGGTAACACAAGTGACGGTGCACTAGTAAGTATATCTGTTAGAAGGTTGAAATCTTCTTTATGTACTTTGGTCTATTCAAATTCACCATGTTTTTTAATAAGATCATTTAACGGTGCCGTGATAGTACTAAAATATCAAACAAAACTTCTATAAAAACTTGTCAATCCATAGAAACGCATAAGATCACTTGCATTCTTTTGTTTCGGCCACTCTTAAATTGCCTTGACATTCTCTTGATCCATCAAAATTCCTTTTGATTCTACAACAAAACCAAGAAAAACTACCAAATCCATGAAAAAAGTGCACTTCTTCAGTTAGCATAAAAATGATTTTCTCGTAAAACCAAATTTAAATGTTCAACATGTGCATCTAAGGTTTTGCTATATATCAAGATATCATCAAAGTATTCAACAACAAATTTTCTGATAAAAGCTCTTATCACATGATTAATTAATCGCATAAAAGTACTTGGTGCATTAGATAATCCAAACGGCATTACTAACCTCTCATACAGATCATACTTAGTTTTAGAAGTAATTTTCCATTCATCCCCTTCTTTCATCCGTATTTCATAATATTCATTCTTTAAATCTATTTTTGAAAATAAACATGAATTATGCAATTCGCAAGCATGTCATCTAACATTAGAATAAGATGTCGATACTTTATCGTGATCTTGTTGATAGCTTGACAATCTACACACATTCGCCAATTCTCATCTTTTTTTGGAACTAAAATCATAGGAATAGAGCATTGACTAAGACTCTCTCTCACAAAACCCTTCTCTACTAGCTCGTCTACTTGTTTTTGGATTTCTTTTGTTGCTTCAAGATTAGCTCGGTAGGCCGGTCAATTGGGTATTAAAACCCCACGTATAAAATAAACTTGGTGCTTGATTCCTCTGAAAGGAGGTAACCCACTTGGAAGTTCTTCGAGAAACACATCTTCAAATTCCTTTAAAAGAGTAGAAACAACACTTGGAAATAAAGGGGTTAGCTTGTTAGTAGAAAGATAAATATCCTTGTACAAGAGCACAAGTACTTGTTGCCTTGCTAACATCACACTTTACACCTCACTTTTGCTCGTTATTCCACTCATTTTCCCAATCTCCTTTTGTTTTCTCTCTTGCTCTTGTTTTCTCTCTTTGTCTTTTTTCCACTCTCTTCTTCTTTTCTCTCGCGCTCTATTTTTCTCTCATCGCTCTCTTTTTCTAACATATTGGCTTTTCTCTCATTTTGAAATCTCTTATGACTTTCTCTTGATCTTTACTAGTTTCCCACAGTTTAAGTGCCTTGAGAATGATTGTCTTACCATTTTGAACAAAGTTGTATTCATTCTTGAACCCATTATGCTTGACTTTTCAATTAAATTGCCATGGTCTTCCTAATAAAATATGTGTTGCTTGCATAGAAACCAAATCACAACGAACCACATCATGATATTTTCCAATGGACATAGAAATTTTCACTCATTTAGTAACTTTGACTTCACCGCAATCGCTCAACCATTGTAGCTTGTACGGATTTGGATGTTTTTTTGTTTCCAATCCCAACTTATCTACTACCAAATTACTAGCAACATTACTGCAACTCCCATTATCAATTATCAAACTACATACCTTGTTATTCACGTGGAATATAGTATGAAATATTTTTTCTCTTTGTACTTCATCTCCATCATCCTTAGCTTGAACGTTCGCACACGTCTAGTCACTAAGAGTTCACCTCTCATAGGTTCCTCTACCTCCACATTGCTAAAATATTCTAGTTGGGGCATCTCGCCATCACTTGAGTTCTCACTTTCAACATCCATATTGTCACATATTACCATTGTTCTTTTATTCGGACAATTTGAAGCATAGTGGGTGAATTCTTGACAACAAAAACATTTAATTTCTCGATGATAATTATTAGGAACATATCTCTTATACATAAATGTTTTCATTTCTTCCCATGTGGAAACGGGTCTTTCGTCGTGCCTTCTTTGAATTCTAACTAGTTGATCCTACCATGTACTTGCATAGTCCATGAATTTCATTGAGGCCAATTTGATTTTCTTTTCCTGGTATAGTTGCAACAATCATAAATATGATCAACCTTTGTTACACATTCCAAATATAATTCGGGATCACTTTTACCATGAAAAAAATGAATCTTCATCTTGATGTTGCTTAGGTTGCCATCTTCTCCGTTTTTTCTAAGATACCGCTCCTTTTTATAACTGTTGCTCTCATTCTCGGACTCAAGAACTTACTCTATTCGTTTATTATTTCCTCGTGCAAGGCTACTAGTTTGAGCCTCGAACATATTCAATCTCATTTCTCAATATAAGAAATAAAAAAAAAACTGTTAGCAAATAAATAAGGAAATAAACGAACCTCACTCACCACCTCACGTGTTTACACTCAATCAATGTCACTCTGTAATACCCGAAAAGAAAATTTCTTACTTTTAAGATAATTAAAATATTTAAATAAATGTTAAAGATGAAAAAGCTAGGATTAGAGAAATTAGCATCAAAATGATAGCGAGTAAAATTACACTTTATGCTTAAAGGATATGTCACCTTCACTAGATTTCCTCCTTAATCATTGATATTATTTGCATAAACCTTAGTCCAAGAATATTATTAGATACAAATATGATTTGGTAATTTAAAGTAGAGAAGCAATAAGAAAGTTCCACGTGTCCCTATTTGATTAGTGACTAATTGTGATTAAAGCATAATTAGTGAGTGATTAAGAGGTGATTAAGGTTTACTAATCATGATTAAATATGTCAATCTTAAGAATTAGCTTAGTACTAATCTAGATTAATTAATTAAAGTATGTATGATTAAATGGTGATAATTGTAGTATTTTAGCAATTAAAGAGACATATAAGGGAAAAAAGGTAAACCTAAAAGGATAAGTTGGACTAAAAGGTAAATTCATCCTAAAATCTATCTGAAAAATGTGAGAAACGGCTGAGGATCAGCCATTTTCGTGGCTGGAGAGAGAGAAAATAGTAAAAATTGGAGGTAAATGAGAGATATTTGGCCTCCAATTCCTTGAGAAGAAATGTTTATCTCATCAAGAGGATTCAATTGAGCTAAGAATATTGTGGTAAGAATAATTTCATACGTTTTATAGATTAATCATGATTAATAGTATAATTAGTTAAAGAATAATTGTGCTTTTCTTATTAATAAAGAATGGTATAATAATTAGTTATTTAAAGTGCACGAAATTTGGAATTTATGGTTTATCGTTCTGTAAAAATGATATCTAATCATATTGTAATTGCTTAGGTGTGGATATATAGGAAAGATAAAATGAATTAGTTCATATTTGTCAATGTTATACAAAAGTCATTGAAAACTGGAAAATCTGTCTAGTTTCAGGTTTTGTATTCAAACCTTATATTAGACTAATCCGACGGAAAAGGCCTTTTACCACGTTAAAATAGACACCTTGAGTGAGATTTGAGCTTTAAAATTAAGACATTTGGAGTTGTATATAATAAGTTATGATACTTTGAATTTGCTGCAAAACTGTGAACAATATTCCGAATTACGATTAATAGTTGTTTTATTTATAGGTTGTGAAGTGATTAAAAGACATTGATTATGTGTTTTCCTAATTACTAAAGACTTAAGGTAAGTAATGCTATGTTTGTGTTTTGCCTCTTTGGGCCTACACCATGAAGTGTTAGGTTATGCTTGTTTCTTATGACATGAATTGTTTAGTGTTTAGATAGAATATGTTGAATGATGGTATTTGGCTCAAAGATATGTTTTGAAGTGTTAATTTGGATTGATTTATGAATGTCATGTTTTTGGATAGCAAGTTGCAATTATGTTACTATCACAAAGATTTGGTTTATGTCAAAACAGAATAAGTATATGCTCCTAGCAATTGTTAAGTAGTTAAGCTAATGTAACTTACGAAATGTTATTAGAATTGATATTTACTATGATGTGATGAATTGTTATGCTACACATGTTAATGATGTGCTTGGTACATCCATATTATGCATGTTCATGGGCATCTCATGCATCATGTTTTCAAGAAAGTTACAAACTATTTACATGCATGAGATTTAATATGAAACAGAATATGAAAATGGTTCATTCGGGTTGAGCTCGAATAACCAACGAAAGACGAAGATAAAAGAAAGAAAGAAAGAGAAAGTTAAGTAAATATCATTGGGAAGGGGTTTGAGTTGCTGTCCCCTTAGGCGGACTCAAGTTTGTGGTCTCTCAACCCTTCGAATCGAGTTGGCTGTCCCCTTAGGTGGACTCAAGTTTGTGGTCTCCCGTTCCTTGCCAGGAAGCCCCAATGATAAGGATGCATGGAAATTAAAGTAAAGAAATACCCCAAATGAAAAGAATAGAAAATGTTTTACAAATTCATATCATGTTTGCATTCATGCATTTCATGCTTTACTTACTGAGCACTAGGCTCATAGATGAATGCTATTAGAGCGATGTTGTCCAAGCAACGAACAGGAGGATTTTTATTTTAATGTATTTTAGAACGATCATGCAATCATGTGTTCCTCCAAAAGAGATTTAAATTATAAATGTGTTTCCAAGTCTTCCGCTGCTACGTTTTACAAATGCATGATCGTAAACCAAAAAATTTATCATCATTTTATGAAAAGCAAAGTTTACGAAACGGTACGCTACAGGGCGTTACACACTCACACTCATACTTCTCTCAATTAATGGCTTTTATAAAATAGTGTCACACTCTTGGCTTTTTCCTCTCAATTTCCTCTTTTAGTTCTTTATGTAAGAACCCAATTCAGGAGAAATATTCAGCAAGTAAAAACAATCAAGATCAAACTTTTAAGCCAAAATTTCAAACTTCCAAGATTCTCAAAGTCAAACTATTTTGAAAGAAATAATGGGATCCAAGGAAAAATGTACGTATAATGATGAATGATAATAATGAAGTAGTGCTCTAATGATGTAAGAGCAAGAAAATCAATATAACTTTGAAGTAACCAAAATAAAAAGAAGTCACTTTGAAATAAATATTGATGACAAAAGATAGTAAGCACTGTTTGAAGTAAAGAGATTTGTTTCATAATAGTAGCAACAAAAAAAAAAGCAAAAATCGTTCCTATTTTTTCACTTTTTTTGTTGTGCTTTTCTCTTTTTTTTTTTTAATAATTTTTTTTTCACGTTCTTTTATAAGATTTTTTCCTTTGCTTTTTTTTTATATATAGAAAGATTGAAAGATAGGAAATAAGGAAATAACAAAGAATAATAAAGATTAACTAAAGATAGAAACTTGAATAAAGGAGCCAAAGCACTGATACCAAATGATGAGAACCACATGTATATTAAACCTGAGACCCTTCAACAATGAGGAAAAAGATACATGGATCACTTTGAATCAAGTACGTGGAACCCAATCGAACCTTGCTGAGAGAACCTAATTTATCAAATAAGGAGCTTCACCAAGACCAAACTTGTCGGTAAGAACCAAAGCTATCAAAATTGATCTATCAATAATTAACTTGATGAAGATCGAGTTCTTCACAAAGAACCAAAGATAAAATTCTCTCCAAGCCACTCAAGGTGAATTAATTATAAAAGTTGTGTCGTATTACAATAACTTGGATGCCTTTAAATAAGCTACACAATTTCTAAACTAACAATAAGTAAATTAGAAAATAGAAAAAAAACTAAGAAACTTAACTAAATAATAGAATAAAAGAAAGAATTTTCAGAATTGTTGCAGGGCACTTCTGTTACGTCGGATTTTTATGAACGCAACTACAACTTTTGTGAAAAAAAAAATTTAAATAAGTTTCGAAAGGTTGTCGAATGTGCCAGTATATTCTTGCTAGTAATGTAAAAGTTTTATTTAAGGAAATTTGCATGTACTTTCCTATTTCCTTTTTCCCTTCAATATCTTGTATTTGTCTTGGGCTTTTGGGCTGGTGTCCTTGACCACCTTGCATGATTCAATATCTTCATCAACACTTAACATAATAAGCATTTCTTTTTAATGTTGAATATATTCTTTCATTTCAATTTCCTTCACTAAACTACATAGCGCTTTATGCATTTTCTTGGTTTTTGACCTTGTCATTGGGCCTCTAATTCCTTGCAATTGGTATTGTATCACCACTTGATTCGCATCATCTTTAGTCTTTTAGCTCAAGGCTTACGGCTCAAGGTGTACGACTTTGGCCATAGGGATTAAGGCGTAGGGCTTTGGCCATAGGGATTAGGGCTAATGGCTTAGGTCTTAGGGTTTTAAGTAGATGACTTAGTACTTTGAACTTTGAGGTTTGGGCTTTGAACTTAGGGCTTAGGTATTTGGGCCTGAGGCTTTGACTAAGGGCTTAGGACTTTAGGCTTAGTGCATGTGGCCTAGTGCTTTAGTCTTAGGGCATTAGCTTAGGGTTTAGGGCATAAAGTTTAGTGCTTAAAATTTTAGGCTTAAGGCTAAGGGATTATGGTTTAAGGATTTGAGCTTTGAGATTATGTCTTTGGCCTTGTGGATTATGGTCTAGGTTTAAAACTTTGGGCTTAGGGTTTAGAGCTCTGGGCTTTGGGTTTAGGGCGTCGAGATTAGGTCTTTAGGCTTGGGGATTAGGGATTAGCCCTAATGATTATGGTTTAGAGATTTAGGCTTTAGGCTTAGGATTAGGGGTTAGGACTTTAAACTTACAACTTCAAGTAAAGGGCTTCGGATTTTGAAATTTGAGCTTAGAGCTTTGATCTTATGCTTTTAGGTTTGGGCTTTGGGCTTAGGGATTAGAACTTTGGGCTTAGAGCTTTGGGCTTCAGCCATAGTGATTAGGCTAAGCGCTTAGGGCTCAAAGGTAAGGGCTTGCGCTTTTGACATGCCTCGGGTTCCCCTTCCTCAAGGTGCCATCACCCAAAGCCGAGCAAAAAGATTTCCTAATTTGTTTGTTCATTTTGCATGGATCATATGTACGATAATATTATTTATGGAGCCATCTTCTAATGATCAAGAGCAACTCAAGCATCTTATTTCATTGATGATCAAGGATAAGAAGTGAAGTGTACCCAAAAAGATAGTGCAGCCAAGAAGATAGCATTTGGCACACCATGTTTCTAGCATTACATGGCCAATGAAGCATTGTTCATTTATAAACGTTTTTTAGTATCAGCTCATTTTATGCTTAATTTTGTTCACATGGGAATGACATGGGTACGACTTGGCTTTTATGGGTTTCTTATGGGTTTTATGGGTTTTTACTTTTTGATTAGCAGCCAACTCTCTCCCTCACGTTGAGGAAGTTTATTTTCCTCCATGTAATGTTAGTTAGTTGCTAAAGAATTTCTAGAATTAGTTTCCATCTTTTTTTATTTGCAAGATGAATGTAGTCACTCAGCTTGGGTTAATTCATTCAACCGAATGTGGCTATAATTTCAGCTTACTTAGAGTCTATAAATACTTCACTTGAGGATAGTTGTAATCAGGTTTGTGATATTGGAAATGAGAGTGCATTGGCATTTCTCTGGAATTCATTTCCTAAGCTTGCTTCCGATCAAATTTTGGTGAGTCATATCCGACCGTCTGAGAAGAACCTTCAATTCAGCTTACTTTCAAGCTAGTAAGTTGAGTTTTTCTTGCTGCTTTCCATTATCCTTCCAAGAAAGAAAGGTTAGTATCAAGTTTCATTTAGCTCTTCACTCCATTTCGTGATCCTATCCTCGATCAAATGCATTCATCTAAGTTCTCTAAATTTGATAGTCGATAGAGAGAGTTGACCAACTTCTATTCAAATCTCCTCCCTGATCCTATTTTGAACCTTAATTTTTTAAGGAGAGAATCCTCCATAATCCTCCATCAAACTCTCCAAAAATCAGTCATATATTCATCCTTCCCGATCACATTCCGACCTCCATAAAATCGGCAAACTTCACCAAAACCGATTCACTTATCCTTAATCTGAGAAAAAATAAATTAACCTATCCTTCCATTTCAATTTCAAATGAGCTTTGGCCTCAAAGCTTAGGGCTATGGGCTTTGGGCTCAGTTCATAGGGCTTATGGCTTTGAACGCTAGTCTTAGAACTTTGAACTTTTGGCTTAGGGCTTAGAGCTTGTAGATTACGACTTAGGACTTATGGCTAAGGAATTTGGCCTTTGTTACTATGGTCTTAAGGCTTATGGCTTAGCATAATGCTTAGGGCTTTAAGCTTATGGCTTAGGCTTTAGGGCTTACGGCTCAGGACTTGGGACATATGGCTTCAGGCTTATGATTACTTGCTTTGGGGTTAGGGTTTTGAGCTTTGGGTTTAAAGTTTTGACCTCAGGACTTAGGGTTCTGAGCTTTGGGTTTACGGTTTTGAAGTTTGGGCTTTTTACTTCAAGCATGGAACTCTAGGCTTAGGACTTTAGGTTTTGGGCTTAAGGTTTAGGGCTTAGGGATTTGTGCTTAGGGTTTAAAACTCTAGGCTTGAGGCTTAAGGATAAGGCTTAAGGTTTAAGAGTTAGGGATTATGGCTTAGGTCTTATGGCTTAAAGCTTTAATCTTAGGGCTTTAGGGTAAGAGCTTAGGGCTTAGGGCTTTTGGCTTGAAGACGAGGGCTTAAGACTATGATATTTGAGCTTCAAGCTTTGAACTTTTTCTTTTGGTTTTGGCCTTTAGGTTAAGACTATAGAGCTTTAGCCTTAAGGCTCAGCAATTAGGCTTAGGGCTCAAAACTTAAAGCTTAGGTCTTAGGGCTTGGGACATTGGGCATAGGTTTAGGGCTTTTGGCTTAGGGCTTAGGTCTTTTAACTTCGTCTTAGGGCTTTGAACTTTAAGCTTATGGATTAGGGCTTTGAGATTTGAGTTTAGGGCTTTGAGCTTAGGGCTTTTAGCATAGCGCTTCTTGATTTGGACTTAGGTGATGCAACATTGAGCTTTTGGCATAGAGCTTCTTGATTTGGCTTAGGCTTATAGTTAACTTTTTAAGGCTTCTACCTTAAGGTGTTAGGCTAAGGGCTTAGAACATATATCTTTGTCCGTAGGGCTTAGGGATTTTGAATTAAGGCTCTCAGGACTTAGTGCTTAAGGCAAGGCTTAGGGTTTTTGGGTTTGAGCTTAGGGCTTTAGGCTCTGAGCTGGCTTAGGGCTCAGAGCATAGGGCTTTGGCCTTAGGGATTAAGGCATATTTTAACGACCCGATTCCAGAGTCACCGCTTACTTACTTTTCTTACTTACTTACTTACTTACTCCTTTTGGCAACCCGAGAACCAGTCCGTTACATGATTCTTACTTACTTACTTACTTAGGTGGAAAACTCGTTTTCTTTAATTTTTGAAAACTTCTATCTTTAACTCATAAAATAGTTTGCAAGGAAAACCGTCGTATAATCAAAACATACATTTGAATTCCACCTTTAATGATAATACATAAACATTTAATAACTTAAAATATACAACGGAAGACAATTACTTTCACTTAAAATACATTCATTTCAAAAGCTTTCTAATCCATCACTCCAAAATTATATATACATATTCAAAACATTCAATGTGTGTGTGTCATGCATCACTCCCCGTCGGTCTCCGCTCAATAAACTGTATCATCTGGACATTCCTATGCTCTAACTCCTTGGTTAGTCACTTGCACAATTTCCTCCATTACATTACCTACATTGCAAATCCTATACTATGAGCCTAAAGCTCAGCAAGTAGCATAATTATATAATGCAATGCATGAGTATGCTATGTCGTTAAAACAATGCACAATTTCATTCACGTTTCTTAGGTTCATATCTTCTTTATCTTTGGAAATATTACAGGATCTCAAGAACACTCCATCCACCTACTTCAACTTCTACTGATCTGGGGCCTGGGCCCACTTACTTACTACTTGGAGTGCTCAGGCCTGTAATAACCATTTACTTTATTGTTCTGCTTATATTCAAGTTCTTAATTCATCGGAGACGAAACACAATTGGCGTCCCATACCACAAATCATACCTCGTTTACCTCCAACTACGTTGTAAAACAATGCATGAAAATAGTTCATAGACATTTTGTAAAACTATGATGCATGACCATGTGACTATGAAAACATCTCTTAAATCACATCATATAACATGAAAATAAGCATACATCACCAAACATGTCATACAAACAAACATGCAGCAGACATCAAACAATCATCCTAGTTTTTGCAATGCAGTCTCACTTAAGGGCCAAATAATCTTAATGCTAACTTACCTTAGCTGCTTTATTGAATCAATCCACTTGAGCCCTTTTTAAATCTAAAAAATGACCTAAATATATAAATTATATACGAATCAGAATTTGCATAAAGTCTTAACTTTCTATTCCAACTTCAAATGTCTATAACTTCCTCGTTAATGATCCATTCCTGATTATTAAGGTGTCAAATTATTTCTTAAGGAGTCTACTATAACTTCTTAGAAGACACAAAATTCAGGAAACTAACGCATATCGACTTAATTGGACAAAACAGAGGCCATTCACAGTTTGAACCCCGATTGGGTCTACCCAAACTGTAAAGGGTCGACCCATGTCGACCAAACAGAGACGTCGTATTTTTAATTTAAGAATCGGTCAACCACACTGACTTCCGACGTCCGTAACTTTTTATACGTAATTTTGAATTGAGTGATTTTAACGGCTATAAATCACTCTAAGAGTTTACTATAACTCTTATGAAGGTTATAAACTCTAATTCTTAATACTTATCGACCAAATCTTCAAAACTATAACCTTGCACATAATCAACTTGTTTTCTAACAACCTACATGAAATCCTTCATTTTTATCCATCAATTCAACCAATACCGTTATATTATCCTTACTGAACTTAAAAGGAAACTCAGAGGATAGAAAAATTACCTTGAACCTCAGCTTCACAAAAACTTCAAAGTTTCCTCCTCTCCTCTGAGATATCTCTCTTTTCTCTCTAATTTCTCTCACAGAACTTCTTTTCTTTCTCAATCTCCCTCTCCCTTAACAGACGAGAGAACTCTGAGTAAATAGGTAGGGAGAAGAGGTCGTGCTGGTAGGGGAATGGCAGACCATGCCTTCTTATCTCCTTACTTAAACAAAAATCAACCTTTCCTTTACATCCACCGATCGGATTTCCCCATGTTTTGGCTGAATTTTCAACGACATGTATGAATGTGTTAACCGCTTGTATGTTATGTCGACCGAAAGTGTTTTCCCGAGAGTAACTTGTGTCGACCGCTTGTCTGTTGTGTCGACCGAGAGTGTTCCCGAGGTCCTATTGTGTCGACCCCTCCTAAATCCTTGGGTCGACCTAAGGTATCTAGTTGTGTCGACCCCGCTTAAATCCTGGGGTCGACTAAAAGTTCACAATTGTGTCGACCCCTCTTATATCCTGGGGTCGACCAAAACTATTCAATTGTGTCGACCCTTCCTACATTCTGGGGTCTACCGAAATTTACTTTTAAGGTAATCCTTTAGTATATTTAACTCAACTTACTTCATTAATTTTACTTAAACCTAGCAACCATCAAACAATGGACTTCAAACAAAACACAAATCGAACCCAAACACTTGGGCCGGTGCACGGTGTGATACACCCCAGATAGAGTACTCTACTTCCAATTATTCATAATCGTAACAAACATTCATAAAGAGAAATCTTAAACACTTTCATTTTAAAATCATAATTACTAAAATAAACGAGGGTTGTTACACAAATGACTAAGGGCTTTGCACTAACAGCTTACGGCTGTTGACTTTATGAAAAAGGCTTAGGTCCTTAGGTCTTAATGCTTAGTGTAGAGAGCTTATGTCTTTGATCTTTGAGCTTAGAGCATTGAACTTAGGGCCAAGTGAGGCTTTGGGCTTAGTGCATGTGGCCTAGTACTTTAGTCTTAGGGCTTAGGGCCATGGGCTTAGTGTTTAGGGCTTTGGGTGTAACACCCAACTTTTTCCAAGTACTGTAAGTCCTATCAATGTTAAATGATGAACAAAGTTATCTGATTTTCGAAGAGATAAGTTCTTTAAATGAGTTTAAGTCCATCTAATGAAATTGAGTAAATTAGTTGATGGAACTATAGCAACAAAAATTACTCGATTTGGAGATTTCTAGAGAAAGTTATGAATTTTGGAAACTTACAATTGGTAACAACCACCGGGTTGAAGATCGATAACGAGGTAGTTTCAGTTTTCCCATTTTATCATGTGACAAATGAGCTTAATTGACAAAGAAATCTTCTAAGAAATTGTAGAAGACATAAAAATGAGAATACTGATAGGTTAAACAACTCAATAGGAGTTGTGGTGAAAACGTTATGTATTTTAGAATTTGAGGAATAAAAACCGAACTAAGAAAATATGAACTTTTGGACGATGTTCGGTTTTTCGT
>QAOC01021005.1:86926-97045 GCA_003255005.1 Begonia fuchsioides
GTGACTTCAAATGGACCATCGGCCCTAGGGAGAAGTTTGGACTTTCTTTGGCTAGGAAATCTTTCTTTCCTTAAGTGTAGCCACACAAGGTCGCCCACTTTGAATTCCACATCCCTTCGGCCACGGTTAGCATACTTTGCGTAGGCTTCATTTTTCTTGGCTATGGCCTTTTGCACCTTAGCGTGCATATCTTGGACTTGCGTAGCTTTTTGTGCTCCATCCGGATTGGCTAGTTCTTGGCTCGGCAATGGGATCAAGTCCAAAGGAGTGGACGTGTTGAAACCATAAACCACTTCAAATGGAGATGTTTGAGTTGCACTATGCACACTTCGGTTGTATGCAAACTCCACATAAGGTAATTGCGCATCCCAATCCGAGAGTCTCTTTCCCACGATGCTTCTTAGCAATGATCCCAATGTGCGGTTTACCACTTCCGTTTGGCCATATTTTTGGGGGTGGAAGGAAGTGATAAACAACAATTTAGTTCCAAGTTTTCTCCACAAAGTCTTCCAAAAAGAACTCAAGAATTTGGTGTCCCGGTCCGAGATAGTTGTGGTGGGAACTCCATGAAGCCTAACAATTTCTTTGAAGAACAATTTGGCTACTTGATTAGCATCATTGGTTTTGTTGCAAGCTATGAAGTGAGCCATCTTGGAGAAGCGGTCAACAACCACCATGATGGCCTCTTTCCCTCTAGGAGTCCGAGGTAATCCCAAAACAAAATCGATGCTCACATCCATCCACGGTTAAGAGGGTACCGGCAAGGGCATATACAATCCTTGAGGAAGCACTCAGCTTTTAGCCTTTTTGCAAACAATGCACTTCTCTATGTACTTGTGCACCTCCTTGATCATGTGTGGCCAAAAGAAATGTTCCTTCAATGCCTCTAGGGTCTTTTTTTCCCCAAAGTGTCCGGCCAATCCTCCACCGTGAGCTTCTTTCACTAGAGATTCTCGAAGGTTACACTTAGGAATACAAAGTTGTCCCCCTTTAAATAGGTAGCCATCCATCAAGTGATAGGCGCCTCCTTCCTTGTTCAAACACCTTTCAAAACACTCCTTCAAGTCGGGGTCATCTTTATAAGAGGTTTTGATCCACTCAAATCCCAAGATTCGGGAAGTGAGCTCGGTAAGCAACATGGTTCTTCTTGAAAGTGCATCGGCCACCACATTCACTTCACCCTTCTTGTACTTTATAATATAAGGAAATCTCTCAAGAAACTCCACCCATCTCGCATGTCTCTTGCTGAGCTTCCCTTGGCTTTTAATGTGCTTCAATGCATGGTGATCCGTGTGTATAATGAACTCCTTAGGAAGGAGATAATGCTGCCAAACTTCAATGGTTCTTATCATAGCATACATCTCCTTATCATAAGTGGAGTAATTCAAGGCTTCCCCCTTCAACTTTTCACTAAAGTAGGCCACGGGCCTCCCTTCTTGCATGAGAACCGCTCCTATGCCGAGGGCTGAGGCATCACAATCCACTTCAAAGACCTTATGAAAATCCGGGAGCACTAAGAGAGGAGCATTGCAAAGAGCCTCCTTGATTCGGTCAAAGCTAGCTTGGCACACCGGGGTCCATTCAAATTCTTTCCCCTTTTTGGTGCAATCTGTGAGGGGAGCAACAATGCTACTAAACCCCTTGATGAACTTCCGGTAGAATGAAGCAAGGCCATGGAAACTCCTAATGTCCGCAACACACTTAGGGGTCGGCCATTCTCGAATTGCTTCTATCTTGCTTTGATCAACTTCTATTCCATTCTTGGACAAAATGAAGCCGAGGAAATGCACTCTTTCTTGTACAAAGGAGCATTTCTTCAAATTGCCAAACAAATGAGCCTGTCTAAGTGCATCAAATAGTATACGAAGGTGTCCCAAGTGATCCAGATACTGTGCACTATAGACTAATATATCATCAAAGTATACTATCACAAACTTTCCCAAGTAATCTTTCAGCACATGGTTCATTAAACGCATAAAAGTGCTAGGGGCATTAGATAGCCCAAATGGCATAACTAACCATTCATAAAGTCCATACTTAGTTTTGAAGGCGGTTTTCCACTCATCTCCTTCTAGCATCCTTATTTGATGATAACCACTCTTTAGATCAATTTTTTAGAAGTAGGCAGCACCACTTAGCTCATCCAATAAGTCCTCCAGCCGTGGTATAGGGAACCGGTACTTAATAGTAATTTGGTTGATTGCACGGCTGTCAATGCACATTCGAGAGGAGCCATCCTTCTTTGGCACCAAAAGGGTTGGCACCGCACAAGGACTTAATGACTCTCAGATGTACCCTTTCTCTAAGAGCTCTTGCACTTGATCGTCGAGCTCTTTAGCCTCCTCATGATTCATTCTATATGCTGGCCGATTTGGTAGAACCACCCCGGGTTGAAGATCAATCCGATGCTCTATCCCACATATTGGTGGTAGACCGGTTGGCAACTCTTCGAGGAAGACATCATCATACTCTTCTAGGAGGGCTAAGACTTCTTCTGGAGCCCCTCCTATCTCTTCCATTCTTTCTCGAAAAAGAATAAACACAATTGGAGCCACTTGGGATAATTCCTGAGAGAGTTCCTTTTTGTTGATGAATAGCACCTTCTTGGAGGAGTTTTCTCTTTTTGCCCTCTCATCTTTAGCTACATCCGAGGGTGTAAAAGGTGCTAATTTAATGTTCCGGTTCTCCCATTTGAATGAATACTCATTGGTTAATCCATCATGCATGGTGTGGTGGTCAAATTGCCACGGCCTCCCTAGGAGAAGGTGGCTTGCATCCATTGGCAGCACATCACACATCACAACATCCTTATATCCCCCAATGGAGTACTCAATCCGTACACGCTTGGTCACCTTTAGGTCTCCTTCATCACGTAGCCATCGGAGCCGATAAGGGTGTGGATGCTCCTCGGTTTGGCGTTGAAGTTTCTCAATTAGTTCGGAGGATGCTACATTAGTGCAACTCCCTCCATCAATGATTAGGGAGCACACTTTATCTTTGATGATGCAACGACTATGGAAGATACTTTCCCTTTGGATAGCCTCGGGTTGGTCATTGATAGTGAGGGCCCTTCGGATCACCATGAGGAGGGGGCCTTCTTGTGCTCGGCACACTTCCTCTAAAGGCTCGGCCTTTTGTTCTTCTTCCTCTTCCATCGGCTCATCGTCACTAACAACTTCTCCACTACTCTCTAAGAGTACCATCACCCTCTTATTAAGACATTGTGCAACAATATGTCCCAATCCGAGGCACTTAAAACATTTGATGTCCCTTGACCGTGGCTTGTTGGTATCTTCATTTGGCTTAGTGGAAGCATCTTTCTTTTGAGTCCACGGTTTTGGTTGATAAGGGCGGTTGTCTTGCCTCAGAGGTGGTTTGTAAGGAGTGTTGTAGGTCGGTGTAGGCTTCACAACACTTTTCTTGCCCTTCTTTTTTTGTTGCCTTTCAACCCGCAAGTCCAATTGGATAGCGGCATCTAAAGATTCAACGAGCTGCAATTCCATAACTTCACCAATATCCTTGTGTCCTCTCAAGAACCGTGCCAATATTTGTTTTTCCGGCTCTTCAAGATCACACCGGATCCGCAAGGTCTCAAACTCCATCAAGTATTCCTCAACAGAGAGGTGTTCTTGCTTCAAGTTTTGGAGTTGATAGAACAACTCTTTCCTATAATGACTCGGGACAAATCTCCTCTTCATATGAAATTTCATTGCCCTCCAAGTCGTGATCTCCTCTTCACGGTCACGCCACTTTTGTGCTCTCAAACTATCCCACCATAAGCTTGCATAACCGTGGAGCTCCAAAGCTACTAGCTGCAATTTAGACTTCTCTGAGTAATTGTAACAATCAAAGACTTTGTCTACTTTATCTACCCAAGTCAAATATGCATCTCCATCACAAGAACCATTAAATGGGGAAACACTTAAATTTATATTCCTTAGATCATCCTCACGGGGTGCTCGGTCCCTTGGTTCAAATTCATCTTCGGAATCTTCAACTTCATATAACTGAGCCCGTGCATGTTCGGCCCTTCTATCGGGAGTAGTCGGAGGTGGTGGCCGTGGGGGATTAGGGGTCTCCATCCTCTGTAGGAGCATGTCCAACCTCCGGTTTATGCCATCAATTTGGTTTTGGAAATCGGAGTCATGTTCTTGGGAGGGCATAGGAGGTGGAGGAGGTTCACTCGTGGAGGGGTGGTCTCGGCTTGGCTGCAAAACAGCCCGACTTCGAGTAGTCATACCACCACATTTGTGCGCCATTGAAAACAATTGGAAGAAGGGTTAACAACAGGAGAAAGCAAGGGAAAGAAGAGCTAGGTCTGATACCAAATGACACGCTTCAAGATGCGGAGGTGTCGGGAAGAGAGGAGATGGCAACAATCTGCCTAGAGAAACAAAGGTAGGCAGCAACAGGTTATTGGAGCAAGGAGAACTCCAAACGCATACTGGGGCTTTAGCTAGAAATTAGAGGACTTAAACCTTTGAGAGTCGGCTAAGTTTGACCAAATTTACAGCTTAAAAACACGTGGGGATCAATAAAATACACGGAGGCAATTTTAGATGCACAAACAGACAAAGCTGAAAGAAACAGTGTAGGGGTGTTGGGGAGACTTCTGCACAACTTCCTATTCACGGAGTCTGGGATGGTGGAAATTAGCAGAACTTAACTTCAACGAAGTGGGAAGAAATTGCAAGTTGTTTGAGGGAAAAAACACGGGTAGATTGGAAGATATGCAGGATAGAAAATTGATGGACAGAACTGCCCGATTTCAGGAGTTCGGGTAGAAGGCAGTGTAAAAAGCATACATAACTCTTGATGGGGAGGGGCTGTGGCTAAACATAAAGAACAGTTATTTCAAGCCATGAAAGAGGAACTCACAGCCATAAAATTGGGGACTTTTGTTCACGGAAAACAGAAATGGCACGAATTGGACTTTTGTTGCACAAATTCACTCGGGTAAGCACCAAAAACAGCAACCAACACCAAAGACAAACACAAATGCAAACAACAAATGGAGGAAGGCTATGGGATTTCCAAGCTCGCTTTTGTTCCTAAACAAGTGAGGAAGGAGGTTGGAATAAGGTTTAGTGATCCTAGCTAATCACCAACACCAAGACAAACAAGAATCAAGGATGTTACTCACCTAGATTCCCAAATGCCGTGAGAAAAGGAAGGGCTTGAGAGCTTCAAAGCTTCTTCAATTTACCAATATCTCTTTTCTGCCTTTCATTCATCGTGGAAGAGGGTTTCATACACCCTCCAAATTACACAAAAGAAATAAAAAAAAAAAACCTAAATTAGGGACCAATGAGTGGCTAGAGTAGGAGTTAGGTGAGAATTGGGTCCCACCAAGCCTCCTAATCCAACCACATGGAACTATCAACTAAAGCCACGTCCCAAGCATATCTAAAATGAAGGATAATTATAAACTTAGGGTTGGACCTAAGTTCCATCAAAAAGGGCTTGGGTTGATCCAAACCGAACCAAAACCCCATCAAAATTTGTTTAAACCGAACCAATTTGATTACAACAAAACATACTTCCCTACTTAAAAGATTTATAACCCCCAAATACATATACAAATATTCAGCACTCCTTATGGACTCTTCTTGCAGGAACTACTCTCCCATAATGGTGATGGGGCATTCGGCCATCTTAATGCATGGAGCCAGATGTGGTCACGGTTCGGGTGGGAGGCTTCGGCAAGGAGAATCTTGTAACTCGGCCAACTTCTCCTCTTCTTTATACTCCCATTGTAAGCAATGCTTGGGGAGTTCTTGATCATGATGTGAGGGAGCTCCTAAGAGATCCAAGGAAGAAAAAGTAAAACCTGCAAAATCAACAAACATGTTAGCTTGTTGTCTTGCTCGGCTCTGGGTTGTCGCCCCCTTTGGTGGTTGTTGGCTCCCGAGCACATCAAGAATACTAGCTAACATGTTTGTTGATTTTGCAAGTATAACATTTTCTCCATTGGATCTCTTAGATGCTCCCACACTTCATGAAAAGGAACTCCCCAAACATTTCTTGCAATGGGAGTTTGTAGGGGAGAAGGTGGAGACCGGAGTCCAAAGTCCACCTAGCCTGACACGCTCTGGGATAGGAGAGGACAAAGAAGGTTGGGAAAGACCTCTGCACAACAGACAAACCAGCTTTGACAGAATAGAGGTATGGGAAAGACCTCAGCACAACTTCCAATTCAGGCAATCTGGGAAGGTGGAAATTGGCAGAAACTAACTCCAATGAAAGGGGAAGAAAATGCAAGTTGTTTGAGGGAAAATGTACGGGTAGATTAAAAGATATGAGGGATTGAAAATTGATGGACAAAATTACCCGATTTCAGGAATTCAGGCAGGAGGCAGTGGAAAACACATGCACAACTTCGATGGGGAGGGCCTGTGGATAAAGATAGAAGAACAGATGTTTCAGGACAGGAAAGTGGAACTCACAGCCAAAACTTTAGGGCTTTTGTTCACGGGAAACAGAAAATGACACAGAGTGGACTTTTGTTGCACTAAAACCACTCGGGTAGATGACAAGGGCAGCAAACAACACTCAAACAATCACAATTGCAAACAACAACGGGATGAGAGCTATGGGGGTTTCGAAACTCACCTTTGATCCTAAACAAGTGAGGAAGGGAGCTTGGAATAAGGCTTAGTGACTCTAGGTAAGACACCAACACTGTTACAAACCAAAAATCAAAGGATATTACTCACCTTTGAATTGCTTTTCCGTGAGAAAAATGGGAGAGCTTCAAGCTTCAACATTCAACATTTTCTAATCTGTAAATGCTGAGAAAGGAAGGGTAAAAACCCTCCTTCCCACGAGCTACAAAAAGGCATATGATTATCACCTAGAATCCTAAGTGCTAAACCAACAACAAGGTATGGTAAATGGGGCCCACCCTTGAATTTCATCACCAACAAGAGTGATGGTCACTAAGGGAAGGTAAAACCCATCCCCTAAGGCTTCCTAAGGATCTCCCACTTGCAGCCATGTAATTAACTTACAACAAAAAAAAAGAGTAAGAAGCTTGCATGGTTTTCACGTGAACCAAAAACCTAATAGATGGGCCAAACCGATGATGGAATGTCCATAATCAAATGGACTTGAACACTTGTATCTTTTGGGCTAATGGTTAGGCACTTCCATGGGCTGCTAGCTGCTGCTCCCATTAAGGACAAAGATGAAATTCAGCCTTGATCTGCAACGGGAGCACATCGCCGATCTAGTGCCGAGGAGCACGGCCAATTTTTCTAATTTGTGTGCTCGTTTTGCAGGAAGTTTACCTTCGGAAACAATGTCCGAGGAAAATCATGAGCGGCCAAGGACTTCGCTCGGTTGGCGTCCGGGCATCCCCGGACATGACACGTCAGCGCCCAACCTCCAGCCCATGACACGACCAAGGCTCGCGACCACGACCCACCCGGCGCCCAACGGGCGCCCCACGATCATGACCCGACGACCCATGGAGACACGGTCATCGGCTTTGCCGAAGTCCTCTAGGGCTTCAGCCCGTTGGAATAAGTGACCGACATGGGAGAACGCTAGATCCAAATCCCCACGGATCAAGTATAACCATGGGCCCTATTTTTTGTCACACTTAGTTTATTTTGTTTCAGCCAGCAATTAGCCTTAGAGAAGGAAGAGCAAGCAGCCCAAAGAAGAGGAACCCATATCCCATCAGCGAAGACACACAAAGGCCCGACATGACCGGTCCACGGTCAAGCCACGACCCACCTACGGTAAAATAAGAGACCTTGACCAAATCCAATCGACCACTTGACTTAAATGTTTAATTAATCTGGTTATTTGGTCAAGGGAAAGATAAGGTTCGAGTTTGACATGGACAAATTTCAAGATATCCAGAGAAGATCCATCCGAGCGCGCACAAGATCGATTTTGGAACCACCGGCGAGCCACATGGGATTTTCATCCAAATAAACCGTGCTAAAGTTGCCATAATCATAGCAGGATCCTTGGAAAACGATATTTCAAAAATGGCACGGACAAATCCTGAAATATCAGGAGAAAGGTTCAACCGGTCACATTTTGAAGCACCCCCGCGCGCACAAAAATTGTCCATCGAGCCACCGGCGAAACAACAGGGATTTTTATCAAACGAATCCGTGCTAAAGCTGCCATATTCATAGGAGAATCGTTGGACAACAACCTTTCAAAATTAGCACGAGTGAATCCCAAAAATCCGAGATAAGATCAACAGCACGCGCATCCGACGGACAACCGAAGATCACCCTCGGTCAAGCACGACTTTCATGCAAATCCAACCATGCATATCTTTGATGAATCAAGCCTAAAGTCAAGGAAGATCTTCCCGAAGCTAATCATGGACGTTCAAGTCATCTAAAGGCTTACATTGTCTTTCTTAAGCTTTCTTATCTTTTATGTTTTTCTATTTAAGTGTAACACTTACACTATTTTCAATAGAGTGAATTTTTAGAGAAAAATTGTGCAAAGCACCTACTTCCCGAAAGGTTTGAAGCTCTCTCCGACGCATAATTCTCCGGTGAGTCACATCTGGCCGAGACCGTCAACCCTTTGCACGTACGTTCGGCGAGTCATATCCGAGTGCGGGCAAGGTCTACCGAGGAGAATACCTTGATTGCTCACCCCTTTTTCCATCCACCGAGCCTTTCCAGTATTCACCCGAGCCATTCCACTTTCCATAAGACCAAATATCATTATTTCCATCATAATACGCTTGTGCAACACGACCCCACAATTCGTAGGACCAAATTTCCCGTTTGCCGTACACGACGTTCATCCGAGCCCCGTGTGCGCGCATTCTCCCAACCCACGGTGCGCCGACCCCCAAGGAAGGCACATCATCTTGGTATCAGAGCAAAAAGGTCGAAAGGTTCGATTTTTATTCACCTCCACAAAATTTTCCCGACTTTTTCTTATGATGACTCGAAGCGGTGCCGTTCACAACGCCGCCCGCGATCAAGCCACCACGAGCGAGCAAACGATGTTCTCCGATCCCCGTGACTATCGGGATCCCGAGAGAAATATTCAGCAGCAGTTCGAAGCTATGAATCGATGAATGGACGCAATGCTTCAGCGGCTCGACGACTTGGCCGAGCGCGACCGAGCCCGCCCGGCACGGCCTACGCCACCTCATAGGCGAAGACCGGTACGCGGAGGGCAACCCCGAGCGCGTCCACACGAATCCGACCGATCCGAAGAAGACTATGCTTATGAGCCCGATAATTATTCGGATCATGATGAAGAATGGAAGCTCCCTGAAGTACACTTACCCTCTTTTAATGGAGCCTCCAATAGAGATCGATATTTGGATTGGATTGAAAAGGTCAATAAAATTTTTGACCTTTACAATTACTCTGAGAAGCTTAAAGTCCAATTGGCATCTTTGGAACTCACGGATTACGCATCTCTTTGGTGGAATAGTCTTCGTACACAACGAAGAAGAGACCACGAGGAGGAAGTTAATTCGTGGAGATTAATGAAAGATTTGATGCGGAAACGGTTTGTACCGAGTCATTACCACCAAGATCTATTTTTACAGCTCCAAGCCCTTCGCCAAGGAAATTCTAGTGTGGATGATTACCTCACGGACTTTGAGACATTACAGATTCGGTGTGACTTAGCCGAACCCATGGAGCAAGTAATGGCGCGGTTCATTAGAGGCTTAAGATATGAGATTGGCGACGTGGTTGAATTGCAGCCCGTAGAGTCGTTTGATGCACTAATTCAAATGGCTCTAAGGGTTGAGAGGTAGATCAAGCGAAGGGGCAAAACCGTGAGCCCACGCTCAGCCCCGAGGGAGACCTGATGTGCAATCGGAGCACATCATGGACAAAGCCCCGACGATGGTCGTCGGCTTTGCCGAAATCCTCTAGGATTTCGGCCCATAAAAATAAGTGACCAACATGGAAGAATGCCCGACCCATTTACCACGGATCGAGTATTCACTCATGGGCCAACTTTCGGTCACATTTGTTTTTATTTAATTTTCAGCAAATAACATTGGAGAAGGAATAGAAAGCAGCCCAGAAGAGGGAACGCACGAAGGCCCGCAAAGGAACGCCGTAGCCGAGACATGGTCAACCTTTGGTCAAGCCACGGTCAAGTCAAGGT
>QAOC01021018.1:0-19486 GCA_003255005.1 Begonia fuchsioides
ACGATCATGCAATTATGTATTCCTCCAAAAGAGATTTAACTTATAAATGTGTTTCAAAGTCTTCTGCTGCTTCGTTTTACAAAATGCATGATTGTAAACGAAAAATTTTATCATCTTTTTAAGAAAAGCAAAGTTTACAAAATGGTACACTATAGGGCGTTACATGATAGCCCTCCAAAAATGAAGGAAATCACGTGGATGGATCGGTCAGAATGCAATGGAACAGTAATGGTGGTCAGCTGAGGCCAGAAATTGACAACCAGCGGAAGAATTGAAATATCAAACTAAATCAACGATGGAAGAAAGAGCTTATGGACTTCAAGCTCACCCTATGACCTTGAGGAAGGCTGGAGACTTTGAAGCAAAAAGAGAACCCCAGCTCGGAGGAGGAATCTCTTGAAGAACCACGGTTGCCGGAGGATCGCCAGCTGCCGGTTGAAATTGGAAAATGTCCCGGGAGAGGGAGAGCTAAAAGCTTCTTTAATTCAAATTCCAAATTACCCTTACAATCACGCAATGAGGGAGGTTTTATCTGCTGAGAGAGTGGGAAAAAGGGAGGGAAAATTGAGGGCCAAAGGCATGCAACTTGCATGCTGGAAATTGAAATAAAAGAGGGAAAATTGGACCAATCAGATAGCAAGAATGTGAAAGCCACGTGATCTTGAATCTCCTCAGCTAATTTCCCCTTCTTCCTTGGCCCAAAATACCCTTCTCTTAGCCAAAAATTCCTCATGCAAAACCCCATGCAAGCATGCAAAAATAAACACAATAAAACCTAGCCGATAATCCCTCTCAAGTTCTCCAAATATCCAACGAAAAATTCACGTAAAAATTAAGCTAAAAATGTGACAAAATTCCTTCAATCCATGTAAATGCTGGTGAGTTGAGTCGTGGAACCCTTGATCACTTTTTCATGGGACTCCAACTCGCCATGCAACGTGATACTTCAATCGGGTTTGGGTTCGGGTTCGGGGCTTGATTCCGGAGCTCTCAGTTTTTTGTTGAAAATCCACCTTTTCTCCTGGCCAAATTATCATGTGTTTTGGCCTTGTTTGATCCTCCAAAGTTGTCTTAGAAATGTATAATTCTTCAATTAATTTTCTTGCAAAATTAAAAAATATATTAGAAAAATCCCGAGCTCGGGCTCGGGTGATAGCTCTACTTGGCATGCCAACCCGTGGCATGTCATCCTCCCTGGATTCTTGAGGATTTGACCTCAAATCCAATTGGAATTCATCTCCCTTTTGTTCAACTTTGAAAAACTTCTAGTTTTGAGTCTTATGATTCAATGCCCTTCACCACAACATCATTCTTTCCACGGCTAAACAATTCAACAATCCGGTTTGTACTATACCACCGGATAACTAAATAAACATGAGTTTCATTATCCCCTTTATAAACCATAATGTTTCCAGTATAATCAGCAATATATATTCCATGGAAGTATTCTATTAAGGATTCCAAGTACCTCATCCAATGATCATAGCTAGCTTCCTCTTTCTCCTTGGTTCTTTTGATGAGTGGACCGTAGACTCCTTTACTAGAATTACCAAATTGTTCTTCATTGCTTGAAGAGTTCTCCATAATAAGAAGATCATAATTCTTCTTCCTTAAGCTCAATTCAGATTTGTAGATTTCCTTCATCAAATCATAAATAAAGTAATTAATAAAGAGTTCAGGTAAAGAGACTAACCACCTTGAGAGTGTTTTGGAAATCACAACACATATGATCTTTTGATCCTTTATCATGAGTGTTCCTTCTTGTCTAGGCACGGATCCCTCCTTGATCATAATCAAGTTATTCTTAGATAAATTCTCCTTGCTTGTGACCTCATCTTTGGCCACTTGTTCGGGTTCAAGGGGAATTAGCTTGATGGATCGTCCACCAAACTTAAAGGAATATTGGTTTATAAAACCATCGTGCATAACCTTCCGATCGAATTGCCAAGGTCTTTCGAGTAATAAATGACTTGAACTCATGGGAACCACATCACACATCACTTGATCCTTGTAACTTCCAATAGAGAATTCGATGCACGCTTTCTTGGTAACCTTAAGGTCTTCCTTATCATTTATCCAACATAGTTTATAAGGCTTCAGGTGAAAGATAGTTTCTATTCCGAGTTTGTCAATTAATTCTCGGGAAACCACATTAACACAACTTCCACCATCAATAATAATTGAGCATACCTTATCTTGGATTAGACATGTACTATGGAATAAACTTTCTCTATGGAGTTCCTCTTGTTGGCTTTGAGTGGCAAGTAACCTTCGGACAACTAATAATAAGTGGCCTTCTTGTGCTCTGCATTCTTCTCCTTCGGATTCCAAACTCATATCTGATTTTTCCTTCACTTCATCTTCACTGAAAAATTCACTTTTTTCCTCTCTAATAACCATCACATGTTTGTTAGCATTTGTGGGAAAAAAGGAGGGAAAATTGAGGGCCAAAGGTATGCAACTTGCATGTTGAAAATTGAAATAAAAGAGGGAAAATTGGACCAATGAGATTCCAAGAATGTGAAAGCCACGTGATCTCGAATCTCCTCAGAAAATTTTCCCTTCTTCCTTGGCCCAAAATACCCTTCTCTTAGCCAAAAATTCTTCATGCAAAACCCCATGCAAGCATGCAAAAATAAAAACGCTTTGGAATGTTCATCAGAAAAAAGGATTCTCTTTGGGTCCGTTGGCTGCAACATTATTACATTAAGCCGGGTAATTTATGGGATTGGTCTCCAGGTTATAGAGCTTCTCCTTTGATCAAAAAGATGCTCCAGATCAGAAATTTAATTCTTAGTACTTCGGGTTCTCAGCATAATGGTGATTCCCTCCTTGTTGCTTGGAGTTCATCTGCTCAGTCCAAGGTTCCCTCGAACGTGTATAACTTTTTCAGGCCCGTGGGGATCACTAAACCCACTTTCAAAGCCATCTGGAGTAAATGTTATATTCCAAAGCATTGCTTCATCCTTTGGCTTGCCTTCCATAACCGACTTGCTACAAGGGATCGGCTCCCTTTCCTCGATGCCGTCGAGGGCTGCCTCTTTTGCAACTCTCATCCCGAGTCATCTAGCCATATCTTCTTTGATTGCTGCTTCTCTCAGGAAGTCTGGAATACCGTTAAGCTGAAATTTGGCTTCACAAGGCAAATGTCGACTATTGCGTGTACCCTTAAGTGGATTATTAAGGAGGGTAAGATGGGAAACAAAAAACGAGCCTTTACCCTTAAATGCCTCCTTGCTGCCACGGTGTATTACTTATGGGCAGCAAAAAACTCCAGATTTTTTGAGTCCTCTCACGCTCACCCGGAACATGTTGTTGATTGCATCAAGAGAAAGGTTTTTAAAATTCTTTTCCATGTCTACCCCGCCCTCTCTTCTAGAGTCGAAAGTGCTCCCCCTGACTTGGTGGATCCGCTTGCTTTCCCCTATTATTCGTTTCCCGGTTAAGATAGCCTTCTTCTGCCATCTCTTTCATAGCTGGATTTTCTCCTGTTACTCTATTTTCTGCTTTGCTTGGCTCTGGCCTTAGGGCAGGTCGGTCTCTCTATCTTGGTCTTTTGTAGTCTTCTTGCTTTCGTTGCTTTGTCTGCATTTGCTGATTTGGTTGTCCCGGTCTCCTCCTGGGTCCCTCCATTTCTCTTGGTTGTAATGTATGGCTGCCCCGAGTTTTTTTGGATGAGTCTCCATCTTGTGGTTTCCTCCTCTTTTCTCGGGCCTCATGTTTCTCTCTTCTCCCTTTTCTTCCCCGAGTTTGGTTGGATGAGTCTCCATCTTGTGGTTTCCTCCTCTTTCTCGGGCCTCATGTTTCTCTCTTCTCCCTTTTCTATACACACTTACTTATCAAATAATAATAATAAAAAAAATAAACACAATAAAACCTAGCCGAGAATCCCTCTCGGGTTCTCCAAATATCCAACAAAAAATTCACGTAAAAATTAAGCTAAAAATGCGATAAAATTCCTTCAATCCATGTAAATGCTGGTGAGTTGAGTCATGAAAACCTTGATCACTTTTGCATGGGATTCGAACTCGCCATGCAACGTGATACTTCAATCGGGTTCGGGTTCGGGCTTGATTCCAGAGCTCTCGTTTTTAGTTGAAAATCCACCTTTTCTCCACGCCAAATTATCATGTGTTTTGGCCTTGTTTCATCCTCCAAAGTTGGCTTAGAAATGTATAATTCGTCAATTAATTTTCCTACAAAATTAACAAATATATTAGAAGACTTTGGAGGCCCTAATCAAGGAATCCCATGGAGGCGGCTTGGCAAGTCATTTCGGGGAGAAGAAGACTTTGGAGGCCCTAAAAGAACACTTCTTTTGGCCACACCTCTTTCGGGATGTGCATAAGGTTATTGAGAAGTGCATCACTTGCAAAAAGGCCAAGAGTAGGGTGTTACCCCAAGGATTATATATGCCTTTACCCGTCCTTAATCACCTTTGGTCAAATTGAGTATGGACTTTGTCCTCGGTCTTCCTCGGACTTGTAGGGCCAAGGACTCGATTATCATGGTGGTTGACCAGTTCTCCAAATCATTTCCTAGCTTGTTCCAAGACCGATGAAGCTAGTCAAGTAGCTGAATTGTTCTTCAAGGAGGTGGTGCGTTTGCATGGTGTTCCGAGGTCCATAGTCTCGGATCAGGAAACCAGGTTTTTGAGTGCTTTTTGGAAGACCCTATGGAAGAGGGTGGGAACCAAGCTCCTTTTTAACACTTCTTTTCACCCCCAAACCGATGGGCAAACCGAGGTGGTTAACCAAACTTTGGGAGGCTTGTTGAGGAGCATAGTTAGCAAGAAGCTTACGGATTGGGACATTCAACTCCCCTATATAGAGTTTGCTTATAGTAGGAGTGTACATAGTGCCACTCACATGTCTCCTTTTGAGGTAGTGTATACGGCTTTAACCCGTTGACCCCTCTTGACTTGGTGCCTATACCCTCGGAGGAAGTTCTCAACCTGAATGGGGCCAAGAAGGCCAAACTAGTGAAAGCTATGCATGAGAAGGTGAGCAAGACAATCGAAAAGGTGAATGAATCTTATGCCAAGTAGGCTAACCGCGGGAGGAAGGTAACCAATTTCAAAGAGGGAGAGTTGGTATGGCTACACCTAAGGAAGGAGAGGTTTTCGAAGCAAAGGGACTCTAAGCTAGCACCTAGAGCCGATGGACCTTTCAAGATTTTTGAGAAGGTTAATGCCAACGCCTACAAGCTAGAGCTACCCGGGGAGTATGGAGTTTCGGTCACCTTCAATGTGCAAGACCTTTCTCCTTATGTTAGGGATGAAGTGGAGGAGCGAGAGGAGGGAGACTCACCCTTGGTTTTGAGGACAAATCCTCAAATACCCCGGGAGGATGACATGCCACGGGATGCCTTGCATGAAGCCACACCTCAAGGAGCAATCACCCGAGCTCGAGCCAAGGAGTTTTCTAATCAATTTGTCTTTTTTGTAGGAAATGTTGAACGCAAAATAACTATGGAGGAACCAACCCCGAAGGACGTGGAGTAGCCAAAGCATCTTCTCACTTGGGAAGTCTTGGAAAATGAGGTCGAGATCGGGGCACCTTTGAGCTTGGAACATCTCGGAAGAAAAGGCAATGCCGAAGCAAAGGAGGAAGGAATCCCGGGTTCATACCGAGTCTAGGTCAGGCTTAGGTCGCATGGAGCATGGCGCAAACCCGACCGGCCCTTTTTTTTCTAGCTTTATTTATTCCCTTTTTAAATTTTCAAAAACAATTATTTAGGATTTTGTGGGTTTTGCATGGGTTTGGTGTGGGTTTCCATGGGTTTTTTGTGAGTTTTATCTTTTGCATGGGTTTTTGCTTTTGGGAATGCATGGATGGCAGCAGGTGGAAGGGGAACCAATTTCGTGGATCACACTCCCTTGGTCTCCCCCAAATCGGGTAAAGGTTAAGTGGTCCTTTCCATCTTGTCTTAATCGGGTAAGCTCTTGGTAGCCATCGGATTTGGTTGTTTCTCTCCAATGTGAGGGAGATTAAAATCTCCCATCACCGAGCATTGTGTTCAGTTGAAGTTTGAATACAAAAGCGCTTTGCATTTTCTCCTTGGCTGTGATTTTTCCGGCATCCAAGACTCGATTTTCCGGTGAGTAATATCCGGCGACATCCGAGAAGTTCTCCAAGGTTTTGGCTTCCCTTCCAAGCTAGGGTAAGCTAGGCCATGCTACACGTCTTCAGTCACTCTCCTGTGGTCTTAGGGTAAGCGTGTAATCCTCATTAGCTCTTCTCCATCTCCGGTTATCATTTCATTTTCCGACCAACACCATCCCCTTTTCCGATAACCCCCATTTTGGCACCCAATATTCCCCTCTGCATATCTCTCGGTTCCCTAGAGATTTTACCCTCATTTTTGGAGGTTAAACTCTTCTCTCACCTACAAAGCATCCCTCAAAATTTCGGTTGCAAACTATGTATGAAATATGAGAACTCCCCTTCTTAATATCACCCATTTCTGGCCCATTTCTTCCTTTCTTTCTCACCCGAAGCCCCTTTTATTCCTCTTCCCACTCTTGAAGCTTGTCATTACGGTTCCAATGTGATCTTCAAGAACCCAAGGGGAAAATCATAGCAAGGTTCCTTAGAGGCCTAAATGACATGCCTCGGGATGCATCCCCTCAAGGAGCAATCACCCGAGCCCGAGCTCGGGGATTTTCTAACAAGTTTGTTCTTTTTGTAGGTGATGAAGCATTCAATATTTTCATGGAGAAACCAGGTCCAAAGGATGAAGAACAACCTAAGCACCTCATCAAGTGGGAGGATATTTCGGGAATTCAAGAAGGAAGCCGAGAAGCACAAGGAAACAGGTAAAGGTCGAGTAGAGGTCGGGTAGAGGCCAGGTTTAGGCCGGATCCGAGAACTTGGCACAAACCCGAGCTCAAATTGAAGATGACCGAATTTCTTCCCCCATTTTATTGGTCCAATCCATTTATTTTCCTTTGCACAAACAATACTTTAAGGGCCCTTTGTTTGGGGCATGATTTTTGCTTGGATTTTGTGTGAGTGGGTTACTATTTTTGTGTTTCTATTTTTGTCAAAAGGTGATGTAAACCAACTCCACAAGCAACCAGCTGCAAGCACGGCCTTCTCACAATTAAATCGCCGCTTGGGAGGAGAAAATGCAGAGGAGCCACCGTAGAGAGCCATAATCACCTGCCCATTGAAGGAGGCCATCATTTTTGCTTGTTTTTGTATGCAAAACCCAAATCGGGTAACTCAATTTTGAGCCATTGGATTGAGCTTTAGATCTCGGCCAAGGGTCTATAAATACCACCCTTGGCACCTCTTTGTGGAACTTTTTAACTGGAGAAAATTCAGATTGCTTTGTGCATCTCTTCCTTGGCGATTTTATCCCAAGACTCGTTGTTTCTCCGGTGAGTAATATTCGGCGATATTCCGAGAGTTTCTTTTGTTTTTTTCTTTCCTTTGAGCTAAGGGTGTAACAACCCTCATTTTTATTTTAGAATTAAAGTGTTTAAGATTTGTTTTGCGAATGTTGGGTAGATATTGAAAAATTAAAGTATTGTCGATGTTAGCAATTTAGTAGGTTGAAGGTGAAGAAAATAAGGTTTAGGGGGTATAAGTAATTATGTGATTTGAAAAGGTTAGAAAATCTTCTAAGTGTTTAGGAATATAAGTTTCGGTCGACTCCAGGATCGAAGAGGGGTCGACACAATGTAACTTTCGGTCGACCCCTGGATCGAAGAGGGGTCGACACAATATAAGTTTCGGTCGACCCCAGGATCGAAGAGGGGTCGACACAATATAACTTTTGGGTCGAACCCAGGATCGAAGAGGGGTCAACACAATATAACCCTTTCGGTTGACCCCAGGATCGAAGAGGGGTCGACACAATATAACCCTTTCGGTCGACCCCAGAATTGAGGAGGGGTCGACACAATTGTATACTTTCGCTCGACCCCAGGATTGAGGATGGGTCGACACAAATAATTCTAAGGAATAGATTCGGTCGACACCATAGACGAGCGGTCGACACTTTCGTAAGTTAGGTCGAAAACTGGGAGAGGAATCAAGACGACCGTTTTGTAGGTTAGGTCGTCCGTTTTGTAAGTTAGGTCGACCGGTAACGGTCGATCTGTTCCCAATTTTTACTCTCTGTTTATGAACAGCGGTCAACACCTTGAGTTAAGCGGTCGTCCGATTCCCGATTTTTAAAAATGCATGCTCTCTGTTTTCCAGAGATGCATGCTCACTAGTATGTCAATATTGATCGACACTTTATGCTACGTTAGTTTTGGGAATTTGGTGTCTTCTAAGAAGTTATAGTAGACTCTTAAAGGAATAATTAGACACCTGTAGCATCACTAATGGATCAATATAGAGGAAGTTATAGTTGATCAAATTTGGGATAAAAGTTATGACTTTATGCAATAAAACAGGTCATGTTACATGAATTCTCATCCTTACATGATCTATATGTTTAGGTCCTCAATTGGATTAAAAGAGGCTCAAGTGGATTTATTCAAGATAGCTACTAAGGTAAGTTAGTATTAAGATGGTTTGGCCCTTAAGTGAGACTACATTGCAAAGATTAGGATGTATGTTTGATTTGCATTGTATGTTTGTTTTCGTGACATGTTTAATGATATACTTGTTTTCATATTATGTTTGATGTGATTTAAGTAATGTTTCATAGTCACATAGTCATGCATCATAGTTTTATAAAATGTCAATGAAATGATTTCATGCATTGTTTTACAACGTAGTTGGAGGTAAACGAGATATGATTTGTGGTATGGGATGCTAATTATGTTTCGTCTCCGATGAATTAAGAACTTGAATATCAAAAAAGTAAAGTAAATAGATATTACAGGCCTGAACACTCCAAGTAGTAAGTGGGCCCAAGATCAGTAGAAGTTGAAGTAGGTGAAGGGTGGTGTTCTTGAGATCCTGTAATATTTCCAAAGATAAAGAAGATATGAAACCTAAGAAACGTGAATGAAACTGTGCATTGTTTTAACAACATAGCATATTCATGCATTGCATTTTATAGTTATGCTACTTACTGAGCTTTAGGCTCATAGTTTAGACTTTACAATGTAGGGAATGTAATGGAAGAATGGGTGCAAGTGACTGATCAAGGAGTTAGAGCAGAAGAGTGTCCAAATGATACAGTTTATTGAGTGATGACCAACGGGGAGTGATGCATGACACACAAAGTTATATTACAAATGTTTTGAATGTTTTGAAGATGTAATTAAAATGTATACCCTTATTTTGGAGTGATGGATTATATATTGTTTTGAAAATGAATGTATCTTAAGTTGAAGTAATTGTCTTCCGCTGTATGTTTTAAGTTATTAAATGCTTATGTATTTTATGTAAAGGTGGAATTCAAATGTATGTTTTTATTATTCGACGGTTTTCCTTGTAAACTATTTTATAAACTAAAGATAGTTTTCAAAAATTGAAGTAACAAGTTTTCCACCAACGTAAGTAAGTAAGTAAGTAAGTAAGAAACTCCGTAACGGACCGGTTCTCGGGTCGCCAAGAGTAAGATAGTAAGTAAGTAAGCAAGTAAGAAGAACAGCGAGCGGCGGCTCAGGAGTTACAAAGGGTGAGCTAGGCTTCCTACACGTATTCAGCCACTCCAAAGTGGACATTAGGGTAAGCGTATAATTTCCCATTGGCTCTTCTCCATCATTGTTTTCTTACATTTTCTGAAACACCACCATTTCTTGTTTCAAACATTATGTTTAAGCATCCGACGACTTCATTCTGCATAACTTGCATTTCCTTGAATTTTTTAAGCTAAAATTTTGAGTTTAAACTCTCCACCCATCCCATAAACATCCCTCAAAATTTCAGGAGCAAACTCCAGAGGCGACCTGAAAACCATCATTTCAAAGTTCATTCATTTTCAGCCTTGTTTTGTTTTCTCTCTCTTACCAGAAATACTTCATACTCTCACCTACATAACTCCCGATTCCCTTAAGCTTTGTATCTCACATTTTGAGGTTATGCTCTCCATTCCCTCTCCAAACATCCCTAAAAATCTTAGTTGTTAACTCAGTATGCAACTCGAGATCCATCTCTCTAAAATTCACCCATTTTTGGTAACTATTTTGTTTCTGTTTTATACCCGATTTGCTCAAATCGCTTCCCCCCATACTTGAATCATGTCACTAAACAAAGAAATTGGAGATATTGTGGAGTTGCAACCATTGGATAGTATGGATGTTGTGATCCAAATTGCTATGAAGGTGGAAAGACAAATCAAGCAGAAAGGCAAAGGTGTTTCTAACCAGTTTGTACCAATGGCCACGCCCCCGTTCAAACCATTTCCTAAGAATGAAGATAAGCCGCCATTTTTTAAGCCTTTGAGTCAAAAGAAGGAATTTGAAGTGAAGCCCAAAGATGATGGTACTCGGCCTAGGTCAAGGGAGATCAAGTGTTTTAAGTGTCTCGGCCTTGGCCACATTGCCTCTCAATGCCCCAACAAACGAGTGATGGTTCTTCTTGAGGGATCTAATGAGGTTATTAGCGAAGAGGAAGACACGATTGGACTAGTGAAGAGCAAGAGCCGATTGAGGTTTGCCATGCACAAGAAGGACTTCTCTTGATGGTGATCTGCCGAATTCTCACCACCCAAACCCGAGGTGAAGGGGTACAAAGAGAGAACATCTTTAATCGTAGATGCCTAATTCAAGGGAAAGTATGTTCCTTGATTATAGATGGAGGCAGTTGCACCAACGTGGCATCTAAAGATCTTGTAAAGAAGTTGAAGCTTGTCACTACGGAGCATCCAAATCCATATAAACTTCGATGGCTAAATGAGAAGGAAGTTCTCAAGGTCTCTGAGCAAATAAACATTGAATTCTCTATTGGTGGTTATGTAGACAAAGTGCTATGTGATGTGGTGCTAATGAGTGCAGGCCTCATCTTGCTTGGAAGACCGTGGCAATTCGATAGAAGAGTTATCCATGATGGCTATACCAATCATTACTCCTTCAAGTTTGGTGGGAAAACCATCAAGCTCAACCCCCTTGAGCCAAGCCAAATGTCCAAGATGAAGTTGCAAGGAGGGAGGGGGCGGCCAAATCTAATTTCTTTATGACCAAGAAAGAGTTGATAAAGAATATCCAAGACGGAGGCCCGATTGTACTAGTTTTGTTTCGAGAAAGGCTCCAAGAAATTGAGCATGTTCCAAATGAGGTTCAAGCACTTCTTGAGGAGTACCAAGATGTGTTTCCAGAAGAACTACATCGTGGTTTACCACCCCTTAGGGGAATCAAACACCAAATTAACCTCCACCCGAGAGTAGTGCTACCAAATCAGCCTTCCTACCGATTGAATCCCGAGGAGGCCAAGGAGCTTCATAGGCATGTCCAAGAGCTTCTTGACAAGGGGTTTATAAGAGAATCTTTGAGTCCTTGTGCTGTCCTGGCTCTATTAGTTCCAAAGAAAGATGGAAGTTTTTGGATGTGCGTCGATAGCCGAGCCATAAATAAAATCACAATCAAGTATCGGTTCCCAATTCCTAGGCTCAAAGACATGTCGGATGAGCTTAGTGAGGCATCTTATTTCTCAAAGGTGGACTTAAAGAGTGGTTACTATCAAATAAGGATGAAGGAAGGTGATGAATGGAAGACGGCCTTCAAGACCAAATATGGTCTCTTTGAATGGTTAGTAATGCCTTTCGGATTATCTAACGCTCGTAGTACCTTTATGAGACTCATGCATTTCGTTTTGAAAGATTTCTTGGGAAAATTTATAGTTGTCTATTTTGATGATATATTGGTGTTTAGTTTGGACTTTGCTACTCACCTTGCTCACCTTAGATTGTTGTTTGATACACTCTGAAGAGTTAAATTATTTTTCAATTTGAAGAAGTGTGCTTTTGTGCAAGAGAGAGTACACTTTCTCGGGTTTATTATTTCTAAGGATGGCAAGGAAGTCGATGACTCAAAAATTGTGGCAATCCGAGAATGGCCTATTCCCAAGAGTGTGTCGGAAGTTAGGAGCTTTCATCATTTTACCAAAGGTTCATACAAGGGTTCAAGTTCAATCGTAGCTCCTCCTCCAAGACTCCAGTTTTAAGCTTTAAAGTTTAGTGTTCGAGGGTTGTAAGGTTACAAGTTAAACATTTTACGGTTCCAGAGTTTAGTGTTAAGGGTTCCAGGGTTCAAAGTTTAAGGTTTCAGGGTTTAAGGTTCCAAGATTTAAAGTTTTTGGGTTCAGTGTTCAGAGTTTAGGGTTTAGCATTCAGAAGGAGTCGGGTTCCAAGGCAAAGGGCTCTAAATTTTAGGGATCATTGTTTAGGGTTTGGAGGGTTCAATGGATTTAGGATCCACAGTTTCAGGTTCAAGGATTCATGGCTCAAAGGTTCCATAGTTTAAAGTTGAGGGTTCATGGTTTAGAGTCTCAAGTTTTAGGTTTTCAGGGTTTAGGGTTCAGTATTAACAGTTTAAGATTTAGGTTTTTAGAGTTCAAGGTCCAGTTCCAGGGTTAAGGATTAAAAGTTTAGGGTTCTAGATATCAAGGTTCCAAGGTTTAGCGTTCATTCGTCGGGAATCAGGGTTTGGGGTTTAGGGTTTTGAGTTCAAGGGAAGGTTCCAAGGTTTCAGAGTTCAGTGTTCCAAGTTTCAGAGTTCAAGGTTCCAAAGTTTCGATTTCAGGGCTTTAGGGTTCCAAGGTTCTTGGGTTATGGTTCAGGGTACAAGTGTTCAAAATTAAAGGTTAAATTGTTCTATGGTTTAGGGTTTAGGGTTCAAGGTTTAGGGTTACAAGGATCAGAGTTCTAGTGTTCATGGTTAAAGGTTTAGGGTTCAAAGGGGTAGGGTTCCATGGTAAAGGGCTCAAAGTTCTAGGGATCAAGGTTCAGGGTTTAGAGTTTAGAATTCAAGGTTCCAGGGTTCAATGGTTTTAGGATATAGCATTCATGGTTTAAGGGTTCAGGGTTCCACACTTCATTATTCAAGGTTCATGGTTTAGGGCCCCTTGCTTTAGGTTTCATTGGTTTAATGTTTATGGTGCTAGTGTTCTATTGTTCTAGGGTTCATGGATAACTATTAAGGATTTTGAGATTAAGGGTTTACGATTCAGGGTTCCAGGGTTCATGGTTCAAAAGTTATAAGGTTCCCGGGTTGAAGGTTCAGGGTTCAAGGTTTAAGGGTTCAAATTTCAGGTTTTCACGGTATTGTAGATCGACAACTTAGGGTTTAGTGTTCAAAGTTCTAGTGTTTAAGGTTCCAAGGTTCAGGGTTCTAGGGTCCAAGTTTTAGGGTTACGAGTTCAAAGTGCCAGAGTTCAAGGTTCAGGGTTCTAGGGTTCCAAGGTTCTAGTATTCTTGAATTTCAGAGTTTCGAGTTCAACTTTCATAGTTTAGGGTTAAGGGTTTAGTATTTCAGGGTATAGGGTTGACAGTTTCATGGTTTAGGGTTCACGGTTTCAAGGTTCCGACATCCAAGGTTCTAGAGTTTAGGGTTCAGTGTTCTGAGGTTTAGTGTTCTAGGGTTGAGAGTTAGGCTTCTACAGTTTATGGGTTTTAGGATTCACGGTTCAGGGTCCAAAAGTTCTAGGGTTCCAAGGTTAGAGGGTTTAGGGTTCAGGTTATAGTGTTTAGTTTTCAAGGTTCAAGGATTCAGGGTTCTAGGGTTCAAAGTTCCAAGGTTCTAGGGTTCCAGGGTTCAAGGTTTCCGAGTTCAGGGTTCCAAGGTAAAGAGTTAAGGGTTCCACTATGCCAAGGTTCTTGGTTTAGAATTCAGGGTTCTAGGGTTAAAGGAGCCTAGGTTCACTATTTCAAGGTTGAGGGCTTAGTGTTCAAGGGTTCAAGTTTTAAGGTTCCAGGGTTTCACGGTTTAGGGTTCAAGGGTTCAAGGTTCCAGGGTTACAAGGTTCATGGTTTAGGGTTCTAGTGTTCCAGGGTTCTAGGGTTCACAGTTCAGTGTTCCAAGTTTTCATGTTTAGGGTTCGATGGTTCCAGAGTTCCAAAGTTTAGGGTTCATGGTTCCAAGGTTCAAAGTTTGAGGTTACAGGGTTTTAAGATACTAGGGTTTAGAGTTTAGAACCTTTGAACTTTAAATCATGAACATTGAACCCCAAAACCCTTGAACCTTAGAACCCTAGAATCCTAAACCATGAATCTTCGAATCTCAGAATCCTGGAACCCAAGAATCCTAAACCCTTAACTTTGAAACCTTGGAACATGAGACCTTGAAACCTGAACTCCCAAACCTTAAAACTGAAATCTTGGAACCTTGGAACCATGGAACACTGAACATCGGAATCCTAAACCCCGAACACAAAACCCAGAACATTAAACTGTTGAACTTTGGAATCTGAACTCTGATCCTTTGATCATAGAACTCCTTGAACCCTTAACAAGGAATCCTAAAGCCTAGAACCATTAACCCTAAACCCAGAACCATGAAGTCTACCCTTGACCTTGAAACCTCGAGCCCTTAAGATTAAACAAAGAACCTTGAAACTTCAAACCCTAAACCCTGATCCCTAACTCTAGAACCGTGAAACCGTAAACTCTGAACTCCAAAACCCTAACCCTGGAACCTTGGTACCTGTAACCTTTTAACCTTAAACCTTAGAACCTTGAACCTTGAAACTTTGAAGCCATAAACATTGAACCTTTGAATCCTTAACCCTAACCTTAAACCATGAACCATGGAATCCCTAAATACTAGAATCCTTTACCCTGAACCCTAAAACCCTAAACCCAAGACCCCTAAAACTTGGGACCGTGAACCTTTGAACCCTAAACCTTTATACCTAGAACCTTCAACCCAGATTCCAAGAACCATGAACTCTAGAACCTTGAACCTTGAACCCCAAACCTTCAAATCTTGAACCCTCAACCTTGTAACCCTACAAGACTGAACCATGAAACCTTACCCTTAAACCCTTGTCCCTGAACCTTGTAGCCTATAACCCTTTGAACCTTTAACCTTGAATCCTGAAACCTGGATTCCTTGAACCATAAAACCCTTAACCCTGAACCCTTCAACGCTTAACCTTAGAACGCTGAATGCTAGAACCCTGAACCTAGGAACCTTGAACCTTAAAACCCTAAACTTTGAACCCTTAAACCATGAAACCATTGAACCCTAGAACCCTTCAACCATAAACCTTAAACTCTTAAACCTTGAACCTTGGAACCCTCAACCCTGAATTTTGGAACCCTTGAAACCCTTGAACCCTTGATTCTGAACCCAAAACCTTAAACCTAGAACATTAGAATCATGAACCCTTAACAATAAATATTGAACCCTAAAACCCTGAATCTTGAACCTTATACACTAGAACCTAAAAACTATAAACCTAAACCCTTAAATCTTGAATCATGAACCCTTAAAACTTAAACCTTGGTGCCTTAGACCATGAACCGTGGAACAAAAAAACCATGGAACCCTGAAACCATGAACCTTTAGCTTTCTAACCCTGAACCCAAAACCCAGAAACCCCAAATCTTGGAACCCTTAACCCTGAACTCTGGAACCCTAGAACCCAAAACCCAAAACCCTTAACCCTCGAACCCTAAACCTTGTACCCATGAATCCTAAAACCTAGAACACTAGAACCCTGAACCCATGAACACTTAACCCTAAACCCTGGACCCTATACTCGTGAAACCCTTAAAATCTTGACCTCTGAACCATTGAACTATTAATGCATAAACCATGAACTTTGGAACCCTTAAACCAAAAATACTAGAATCCTGAACCTTGAAATTTTACAACAAACCGCAGGTCAAGTGAAAGTTATTCGAGAACGAATCAAAATAGCTCAAAATCGACAGAAACATTATGCAGATCAAAGGCGAAGATAGCTAGAATTTGAGGAAGACGATGAGGTATTCTTAAAGATTTTTCCTCTTAAGGGAGTAATGAGGTTTGGAAAAAAAGGGGAAAGCTTATTCCACGATTTATTGGACCTTTCCCTATTATAAAGAAGTTAGGCAAAACAACTTACATGTTGAAATTGCCATCATCTATGGCTGGGATCACAACATTTTTCACATTTCAATGCTAAGGAAATGTGTACTGATACTACTCATGTGATTTAAGTTAGAAGTATTGACATTGAGCCTACTTTGACATATGAAGAAAAACCAGTAAGGATCTTGGATTCAAAAACAATAGAATTGAAAAACAAACAAATCCCTTTGGTCAAAGTCCTATGGAGAAACCATACTATAGAGGAAGACACGTGGGAAAGGCAACAAGACATGATGAAGAAGTATCTGGAACTTTTTGACATGTAAATTTTGGGGAAAAAATTTTAAATAAGGAGAGTGGAAGGTAATACCCAAACTTTTTGAAGGAACAAGACCCTAATATCTTAATATATATGTTTATGTATTCATAGCCTTGAAACTTAAGTTATTACTAATCTAAATTAATTAGTAAAGCTAACCATAGTTAAAGGATATGACACCTCCACTTACATTTCCTCCTTAATCAAGGATATAAATTAAATAAATATTTATTATAGAATATTATTAAATGTAAATTATGATTTTATATATTAAAATAGTGAAGCAATAAGAAAGTGCCACATGTCACCATTAGATTAGTGCCTAATCATGATTAAGGTGTAATTAGTGAATGATTAAGAGGTAATTAAGGTTTACTAATCATGATTAATTAAGTTAATCTTGAAGATTATATTAGTACTAATCTAGATTAATTAATTTAAGTATGTATGATTAAAAGATGATAATTAAGGTATTTTTACAAATATAAGCAAAAGTAAAGGCAAATATGAATTTTAACATGGACAAATTGGATAATAAGGTAATTTTACCCTAAGAACTCCCTAGAAAAGCTGAGAAACCCACGAATTCTTCAGCTCTCTTCCTGATTCTCTCTGGTTTTGGAAGATTAAGTGAGGCTCTTTTGTTGGATTAAAGTTATGGTGAAAAGTTTTTATGTTTAAAGCAAGTTTAGTTCACTCTAGAAGGAAATAGAAGTAAAGAAGAGGAAACAAACGACTCAAGGGTTTTGGTTTCGATCTTCCCTATTCTGAGGTATTGATTCTAACCCTGAGAACATGTTTAAATTGATGAATTGATTTGGAATGGTTAATTAAGCATGTTGGTGATGTTTATATCAAGATTATGCAAAAACATTTGAGAAAATCAGGCAGTTTTAGGGTTTGTAATTTTACTGGAAGTTCAAGTTTTCAAATGACTTGAAACTCTTCTGATGATTTGAAGTAGACATTTTAAGGAGAATTATGGCACATGAATCGCCTCAATTAAAGAAGTATAACTTAAGTTATAACCGGTTGAATTTTCTGTTATACAACAGTTACTCAAAAATAATGTATTCTGGACAGTTTTTGAATTAGACATATAACATATGTTTAGATGCTTCAAATTACTTTGACGTCTTCTGATGAATTGTAGTAGACATCCTAAGAAACATTTGGAAACCTGAATTTCATTATTTGGATTAGTATATCTAAAGTTACAATCGATTAAAGATCATGTTATACCAAAGCGATACTTTAAAATTAATGAATTATGTTACTTGTGTTTTAGATTTTCAAGAGCAACAACATATTGATCGATTTTTTCAATAAGGCTAAGGATTTAAGGTAAGTTAATTTTGCATGTGATTGGCCCTAAAAGGGACTACATTACAAAAATTAGGATTTTATGATTTTGCAATATTCTAGATTGTTTGGGGTGTAATGCACAATACACCGACCTCAATTTATTTGAGGATATGTGTGTGTGCCTTGTTTGATGATTGATTAATTTTTTATGTTAGAATGAAGATACATGTTTAGAATGCTTGCAATGTTTGAATTATATATTTTATTGCATGTTAATATGTTCATGCATTTTAATTGTTCATGCATCATGGTTTTAAGAAAAATACGAAAATGATTTGCATGCATGATTNCGAAAATGATTTGCATTCATGATTTTCATGATTATATGCAACAGGTCGTTGAGGGAGGAGCTCGAGTTAGACTGCCTTGAGGGAGGCCAAATGGTGTCTACTCTCTCCCGTGGTACATTCAACGATCAGACCAATGAAAGAGTTAAATGAATGAAATGTTCGTAAATAGTTATATGTTGGGCGGGGTTTGAGTTTGGTTGTCCAAAGAGGTTGGACCAAATGGTGCCTACTCTCCATTAGACGGTATTACCCACATTAACTGGACTGTTAAGTGAAAGAAAAGAAATTAAATTAAATGAACGATACTGAAATTGCATTGTTTTTATAAAGCAGCATATGCATAAAGGTCTCATAAATGTTTTATTATTATGGATTAACTTACTGAGCGTTAGGCTCATTAGATAAGCTTTGTAATGTAGGTGATGAGATAGATATTGTGGATTCTACTTATCGTGGATATATGCTTGAGGTGGTGAAGTACGTCCATTGCAGAAGTTCGCGGCTGTTAGTGCAATTTTGGCCGGTGGGCGACCCATGTAAATGAAAATGTTTTGTTTGAAAATTAATGTATAATATTATGTTTAGTTTATAACTTTTTTGTAATAACTAGGTTTTAATGTTAAAGTACAAGTATATTTTGGTTACATATTACAAATAGAATTGATTTTGATGAAGTTAAATAAAAGTCTTCTGCTGTATTTTATTTCAAGGATTTCAAATTGATAAGTTTTACCTTAAATTGTTTAAAGTTAGTACATGTGTAAAAACAAATTTTAAGCAAAGGAAAAACTGGATGTCACATAGGGTGACACGCTCCAAAGGATGCGGAGGTGTCGATAGAGGTAGGAGGAATGGTAATCTGCCGAGAGTCAATAAAGGATAGCACGTGAGGAACACAAAATAGCACGAGGTCACTTTTAGACGCACAAGTGGACAACAAGGGTTTTGACAGTGCAGTAGGTGAAGAGAAAACCTCTGCACAACTCCCAATACAGACAAGCTGAGAAAGAGAAAATTGGCAGAAAACTTCCTCTATGGAAGGGGAATCAAATGGTGAGGGTTTGGGAGGAATCAACCAGGTAGTTTAAAATTTATGAGAGATTGAAATTTGGTCGACAGAACTGCCAGATTTCAGGAGTTCGGAAGAAGGAAGGGGAAAAATGCTTGCACAACTTTTAGATAGGAGCAACAAGGAACGCAATGACAAACCAAATTTCTCAAGACATGAAAGAGGAACTCACAGCCCAAATTTTAGGACATTAACACACGGGAACAGAAGTTTACACGGAAGGAACTTTTGGGACACAAACTGGAATTAGGTTAAAATACAACCGGCAGCAACCAACAAGGACAACACTAATTTCCAAACAAACAAATGGAAGGATGGCAATGTGATTTCCAAGCTTACCTTGACTCAAAACAAGTGTGGAGGAAGGTTGGAATAAAGGCTAAGTGGCTCTAGCAAGACACCAATGCCAAAGACAAAGAAATATTATGGATATTACTCACCAAAATCTAATCTTGCCGTGAGAAAAGGGAAGGATTGAGAGCGCTTCAAGCTTCTGCAATTTACCAAATTCTTTTCTGCCT
>QAOC01021022.1:0-29416 GCA_003255005.1 Begonia fuchsioides
TAAAGGATTGACTATATTTCTTATGAAAACGTTGTCTTCATTAGAGGGTGGATCGGGTGTCAAAGTTTCAGAGCAAGCTTTGGAGGTCCAGTTGTGCCGGATCAAATTGTGGTCCTCATGCTTTGTTGCTTTGTCCACTAGCATGGGGGCTTCGAATCCTTTTTCCATCGGACCTTCATGCTTTGACTTCAAAGGAAAGAATTGAAGCTGAAAAAATTTGAATTCTTCAATGATATAGGGAGCTACAAAATTTAGAAAACACATTAGATAAACATTCATGGCAAGAGAATTTTTGGGCCCTCCATATCATGTCATTCTCCCAGGGTTGATAAAGATTTGTCCTCAAATCAAAAACCTTCTCAATCCTTTGATGAATCTCTTTCCCTAATTCAATATACTTGGTCATGTTTGGGTTGCGTTTGATTATTTTCTTGATCAAAGATCCAATAGCCACGGTGTTCTCTCTATTCACTCCTTTAGAGCACCAAGACTTCACATTATCACCACTTGTTAGAAGGATGAAAAGTTGTAAACCATTTAACCACCAAAAGAAGTTGATTACCCAAATTCGTCCATGTGTTTCTTCCCAAACTAAACGTTTATAATCATGCAAGGAAAGTTCCTTTGCTCCAAAATTTCCATGCTCGAAAACAACCACGAAATTCTTCTTCAAAAAGTTAACGTCAACATCACTAAAATATCTACTATCAATCCAATCAATCTCATGAAGATACATAAGAACTTTGTCAAATGGATCATACCTTTCGGCCACAACCTTGTGCGGCTTGGCCATTTCATCCTCTCGGTCTACTTGGCTATTATGATGTATCAATAGGAGCTCTTCATGCTCCTTGGTATATTCAACACGAGTAAATAAAGATGTTGCCAAGATCGACTCATCAAACTTGAAAGGTTGTTTCAAAGTCGTAAGAGACATAGATCTTACACTCTCGGGCTTTTGGAGCTCCGTCTTGCTTTTGATTTCTCCTGCATTATGTGCTGTCAATGAAAGGTTAGCCATCACATCTTCTTGGTTAGGCTCGTGAAATTCTTCCAAGATATAATAAGAGTGGTCGGGTTCCATGCAAAAGTGATTCTCCTCAAAACCGAAGTCTTCTTCCACTTGCTCGGTTTTTACTTCAACATTTCCTTCCACTTGTTGTTGGTGACTCTTAGCATAATTTTCAGCAATATTGTATAAGTCTGAACGTGCTTCCAACAACAAGTCTAAGTTACCCCGTTCAAGGTGCTTGGTGTAGTGGGTTTTTGCTCGAGAGTGAGGGAGTTTTCCATTTGGGAAAAATTCCCTTCACATTAGATTCTTTAAGGCCTTCCAAGTTCTAACTTCATCTTCTCCATTTATCATTCTCTCCTCTTTGAGATCTTGCCACCAATTATAAGCGTCACCAACAAAACTTCATGAGGCTACACGAACTATCCCTATATCCGAGTAGTCATTACATGCGAAATGTGTTTCAACTAAATCCAACAAACAATAATATTCTTCATCATCAAATGCCCCTCTAAAGGAAGGAATTCCAACCTCAGAATAATTTCTCACGTAATTATAGGCTGAAAACCGTGAGGTTTGAAGTGAAACTGAACACTCATCAAGCGTCCTACGGCTTCTTGGTGCAGTTGACATATCTTTTTGTTTTTATCTACTCCCGGTAAGATTTATGGTTGGCTTCTCTTCAAGTATTCATTCTCAAACTCAAAAGTTATCCAAAAACAAGAGAAAATGGAAGAGTGGGAAGGGATGAATGCCTCTGATACCAAATGACACGAAATGGAATGGGAAGGAGGCAAAATGGGAAAACCGATTAGGTTTGACGAAAATCTGCAAAAAAACAGAATTAGGGTTTGGGAAGGAATGCAGATATCTCAACGACGAAACATATTTTAGGGCTGAAATTTGAAATGGAACTTTGGAAAAGGGTTTAACGAATCAACTAAAAAATTGAAGGCAATCCCTTCAGCTAATTGTGAGATATCGAATAAATTAGTAGCTAGGGTTTGACTAGGCAGTTCCGAAATATCTGGGATTTGGAGGAGGGAGAAACTGAATTTAAAAATTAAGTTAAAGGACGAATCTGGGGCTTATTTTTGAAGGGGTGACAGAGAAATAAACTATGATGATATCATCAAAATTTGAAGAGGAATTATATTGGGAACAAGAAGATATGCTAAACAAAATCTTGGATGGTCAAGGCAGAATTTCAGGGTTTCACCGAATAGAGAACTCCAAATCGGGAATGATTTTGAATCACTCTTCTCAATGAATGAGAGCGTATTTTTGGAAGAGGTTGAGGATTAATCTGGACAGATGGATGAGGAAGAGATATCTCTAAAATTGAGAGAATTCCTTTGGGGAAAATGGGTGGTTTGATCGGTACCCGAAAACAAACCGGAAATCAAACTGGGGTGCTTGGATTTAGGAGAAATGATTCACAAAATGAGAATGGGATGGATGAAGGAGCTAGGATCCACAATCTAACCCTAAGACCATGAAATGGCTGGAGAAAAGTGGCAAGGATTAATCATTCGCTTGGAAAATGATCAACTCTAGGGGGTTTGTCTCTCGGTGGCTGGAAAATAAGTTTTCGAAGACCGAGTCTTTGAAGCGGAAAACTTCAAAGAGGAGAGATCAAATTTGAAAAGATAAATCTTTATTCAATCAAAATCTGCCAATTACACTTGCATGGGGAAGATTAAATAGAAAATTAAACTAAAACATGCTTATCGTCGGACGGCCTAGATAATCTCCAAGAACACCAATCCATGGCTTGAAAGATGGACCAATGAGGAGCCTTCATGGGACGCTCTTCCTACGCTCATCCTCCAGCTCATTAGGCTCCAAGTAAATGTCCTAAATATCCTCCCAAATCATAATTAGCTAACCCTAGAAATCCCATGCAAATCCATGCAACCGACGTAAAAAATACCCTAGTTTGAGAAAAAAAAAATCGAATGTAAAAACATGAAGGAAACAACTTTTATTCTTCAATTCTCCCAAAGGCTTTAGGAGTTCTATTCTTCTTGAGTGGAATTGGATAGGAATTCTCCATGTTTTTTCAAGGCATTCGGACGTTGATTAATCGTGAAACCGATCGTGGATGGCTCTTCCTCCCAAACTATTGTGTGAACCAGTTTATCCTTGTATGATTCCAAGGGTGTCAATAACTTGAAATCGAGTAAAGCTTCTCCTGCAAAAAGAACAAACTTGTTAGAAGGATCCCGAGCTCAGGATCGGGTGATGGCTCCCTTAGGTGTAGACCGAAGCATGTCAAGATGGTAATCCAAATGTTGGAGGCAGCCTTTCCTTCAATGAGACCCCCTCCAACGCCCGCTCCAAGAAGAGGACCCGGGAATGGCATGAGGAGGCCTTAACGTCAAGCAACTGAAGACTCCAATGAAGAGTTTGGTTACTTCGGTAAGTGTTTGAATGTTACAACTATTCGAAGCGGTTGAAATTACAATTGGTTTCTTTGGAGTTAACCAGTTATGCTTTCTATGGTGGGGTAGTTTGAAGGCCCAAAGGAGGCGTGATGGTGAGGATGATATTCTTACTTGGAGATCCATAAAAATCTTCATGAGAAATAGGTTTGTGCTGAGCCACTACAAACAAGAACTCTTCCTCCAACTCCAAACATTGAAGCAAGGAACCTTCTTGGTGGAGGAGTATTTGACCAAATTTGAGACCCTTAGGATTTGGTGTGATCTAGATGAACCCGAGGAAAAAATCATTGCAAGGTTCTTAAGAGGTTTAAACAAGGAGATTCGAGACATAGTGGAGCTACAACCTATTGATACCATCGATGCGGTCATTCAACTTGTCATGAAAGTGGAAAGGCAAGTGAAGAGGAAGGGAAAAGGGTGATTAACCGATTTGCTCCTAAAACAGCCCCTCCTTACAAGCCCTTTTCTAAGGTGGAGGAAAAGCCCCATTATGTAAAGCCTTGGTTCCAAAAGAAAGAAGGTGAAGGAAACCTAATGATGAAAGCAATCGGCCTCGAACAGGGGAAATCAAATGCTTCAAGTGTCTTGGCTTAGGCCATATTGCTTCTCAATGCCCAAACAAGAGGGTTATGGTTCTTAGAGAGGACACCAATGAAATGGTCAGTGATGATGAAGTGCTGGAAGAAGCTAGTGAGGAGCAAGAACCCAAGGAGGAGATTTTTCACGCTTTGATGGTGATCTGAAGAGTTCTATCCTCTCAAGTCCGAAGTGAGGAATTTCAAAGGGAGAACATATTCCATAGTAGGTGCCTTATACACGGAAAGGTATGCTCTCTTATCATAGATGGTGGGAGTTGTACAAATGTTGCATCTCGGGATCTTGTGGAGAAGTTGGGGCTTGAAACTATCAAGGGTTTAGGGTTCCAGGGTTCAACGGTTTTATGGTTCAAAGTTCAAGGTGTGGGTTATAGTGTCAAAAATTTAGGGTTCAGAGTTTAATGGTTTAAGATTCAAGATTCAAGGGTTCTAAGGTTCAAAATTCATGGGTTCTTGGTTCTTTGGTTTCAAGTACAAGGTTCCATGGTTAAGGGTTTAGGGTTAAAAGGATTAAAGGTTTAGTGTTAAGGGTTAAGGGTTCAAAGGTTTAGGGTTCCAGAGTTTAGGGTTCGGGGTTCTAGTTAACATTCAGGTTTCCACGATTCAAGGTTTAAGGTTCCAGGGTTCCAAGGTAAAAAAGTTCTTGGTTCTAGGATTTAAAGTTCAAGGGTTCATGGGTAAGGGTTTTGAGTGTTCAATGTTGTAACATTGCAAGGTTTTAGGGTTCCAAGGTGCAGGGTTCTGGTTTTAGGTTACAGAGTTCAAGGCTATTGGTTCTAAGGTACCAAGGTTCAAGGTTTACGGTTGTGGGTTCCAAGGCTATGGATTCTAGGACTCAAGGATGTAGGGTTCAGAGTTTGGAGTTCCAGAGTTCAAGGTTTCAGAGTTTTAGAGTTCAAGGTCAAGGTATTAATGGTTTCTTGGTACAAGGTTCATAGTTTCAAGAATCAGGGTTCAGGATTTTGGGTTTAAGGGTCTAGGGTTAAGGGTTCTTTGGTTTTAGGATTTATTGTTCAGGGTTTCATGATTTTACGGTTCAGGGTTCAAGGTTCAAAGTTCTTGGGTTCGAGGATTGAGGGTTTAGGGTTTCAAGGTTCAGGGTATTGGCTTTAAAGTTTTTAAAGTAACTTTTTTATGATAATTATCGTTCATGTGAATGTATGAAAGTTAAATTAAATTATGTTGTAGTGTATCTCATAGACTTAATTTCTCACGTGAAATACCCTTGTGAAAGGATACATTTAATGTCTAACAAGTTGGTCGAGTGCTGCAGAATTTTGTAAGTTCTCTCAGGATATGTCGATCGCTATTCACATGTGTAGACCGCAAAAATTCCAGAGAAAAGATGTATGTCGATCGCTCAAGATGTACGTCGACCGCCAAAGTTCCAAAAAAAAAACCTATGTTTACCGATAAACACTTATGTCGACGGGATATTCTCCAGAGACAAAATTTATGTCGACCACACAAGACCTATGTCGACCGATGTAAAGTTCCAAAGATGTATCCTATGTCAACCGATAAAGACTTATGTCGACCGCTTACAACTTATGTCGACCACCAGAGTTTCCAGAGACTAAATCTATGTCAACCGATATGCACTAAGGTCGACCGCAGAAGCTCCAGAGTCAAAATCTATGTCGACCACTCGATTGTTAGGTTGACCGTTCGATTGTTAGGTCTACCGCTCAGGAACAACTACAAGAGACAAAGCTCCAACGGCTATTTTCTAATGAGTCTAAATGGCTATATTTCGGTCGACCGCTCCAGTCCATATGTCGACCGCCCCTAGCCTGAGTAGCTGCAAAATTATAAATGACTGAAGAAAAGCTATTTGAGATGACGATTTTTTTAGAGAGAAACACACGTCGAAACTCCGCAAACATCATTCTTGATTTATCTGTTACTCTCTCATCTCTTGTATTTACTTTAGATAATTCATTTGGTGAATGAGAGAGTCGGTTAGAAACCGCAAATACTTGTATAAATACTCTTGAGCGAATTTGTAAAGGGGTAATGCCTCTTAAAAAGAAGAGTAAAAAAGGGGTGACGCCTCTAAGAAAGAAGAGTCAAGTTGTAAAAGTTAGATTGACACCCGAAAGTTCAATCAAGTGAAGGATCTTGAAGGAGCTACCTTGAAGCGCGGACGTAGGCAGTTGTTGGCCGAACCGCGATAACATATCGGTGTCAAAATTTCTCTCCCTCAACTTTTACTTTATTGATTGTGCTTGCCTAAATTACATCAATAATCAACTTCCATAGCTTTTGTACTTAAGGCATTTGACTTACGAAAAATATATCAACTAACCTAATTCAGCCCCCCACTTAGGTTAAAATTGGTCCTACATAGGGTTCTAGATTAGGGTTTAGAGTTTTTGGGTTCAGGGTTCTAGGGTTCAAGTTTAAGAGTTCTAGGGTTCCTAGGTTCTATGGTATAGGTTTTAGGGTTCCAAGATCTAGGGTTTAGGGTTCTAAGGTCTAGGGTTCTAACGGTCCAGGGTCTAAGTTTAAAGGATCCAGGGTTTAAGGTACAAGGTTTAAAGGTTCCAAGTTTCAAGGTCCAAGGTTCCAGGGTCTGGGTTAAGGGTTAAATGTTCCAAGGTTCACGTTAATAAGGTTTGGGGTTTAGGATTCAAGGTCTTAGGGTTCATGGTTCATAGTTTAAAGTTCAAGGTTTCAGGCTTCCATGTTCAAAGGTTCCAGGGTTCAAGTCTAATGTTTAAAGATTCCAAGGTTCAAGGTCCAAGGTTCTAGGGTTTGTGGTTTAAGGTTTAGGGTTTCATAGTTCAAGCGTTCATGGTTAAGGGTTCAAGGGGTTGAAGGGTATTTCGGTTGGAATCTCAAAGTTTAGGGTTTAATGTTGTTCTAGTGTCCAAACATCCGAGTTCAAGGTTCAAGATTCAAAGGTTTTAAGGTTCAGTGTTCACTATTTAAGGATTCATGGTTCCAGGATTTCAGGGTTCACAGTACAAGGTTCCTAGTTTTCGGGTTTAGGGTTCCAGGGTTCAGGGTTTAGGGTACATGGTTCAGGGTTAAGGGGTTCAAAGGTTCACGGTTCTCAAGTTCAGAGTTCATGGGTTCACGGTACAAGATTTAGGGTTCCACAGTTTATTGTTTAAGGTTTTAGGCTTACACAATTCAGTATTAAGGGTTTAGGATTCAGGGCTGCAAGGTACAGGGTTTGACTGTTTAAGTTACACTGTTACAAGGTTCCAGAGCTCCAAGGCACAAGGGTGTTTATGGTTCAGAACTTGAAAGTTCAGAGTTCAAACGTTCGAGGGTTCAGGTTTCCAAGGTTTAGGGTTCTATAGTTCACGATTCAATGATTCGGGCTCAAGGTTTAGGGTTATAGGGTTTTAGGATTTAGGATTTAGGGTTAAGGTTTCAAGGCCTTAGGGTTTAAGGTTTTAGGGTTCAAGTGTTTCGGGGTTTAGGGTTAAGGGTTAGGGGGTTAAGGGTTCTAGGGTTCCAGGGTTCTAAGGTTCTGGGTTCGAGGTTTTAGGGTTCCATGGTAACACAATTTATAGTTAAGAGTTCATCTTTTAAGGTTCAAGGTTTAGGGTTTAGTGGGTTCTAGGGTAAGGGTTTAGGGTTCAAAGGTTCAAGGGTTCCACAGTCCAAGGTTATTGGTTAAGGGTTAAGAGTTCCAGTGTTTAGAGTTTCAAGGTTATAGAGTTCCAGAGTTCTAGAGTTTCAAGTTAAGGGATCAGAGTTTCAGGGTACTAGGTTGGCATGCTTTACATTTCTAGTGTGTAGGGTAAATTGATCTTGGGTTTAAGTGTCCAGGGTTTAGGGCATAGGGTTCTTGGTTTCTTGTTCATGGTTCCATGGTTCCAAGGTTTAAGGTTCCATGGTTCAGGGTTCAGAATTCTACGGTTCAAGGGTTTATTTAGGGTTCAGTGTTTAGAGTTCTAGGGTTTAAGGGTTCAAGTTTAAGGTTTAAATTTCATAGTTCAAGTTTTACGGTTTAGAGCTAGGGATAAGGGTTTAGTGATAGGGTTCAGGGCTCAGGATTGAATGCTTCTAGGGTCACGGTTTAGGATTTCGAGGTTCACTGTTCTAGGGGTTCCATGATTCAAGGTTTAGGGTTCAGGGTTTTAGGTTTTAATGTTTAGAAATAAGGGTTCCAGGATTCAGAGTTAAAGGATTCATGGTTTAAGGGTTCTAGGGTCAAGGTTTAAGGGTTCAAAGGTACAATGTTTAGGGTTCCAGGGTTCACGGTTCCTGGATTCCAGGGTTCAAGCGTTTAGGGTTGATGGTTCCAGGTTTGAGAAATTAGGATTCTAAGGTTCAGAGTTTTAAAGTTCAGGGTTCAATGATCTAGGGAAGTGTTCCATGGTTCATGGTTCCGAGTTCTAGGGTTCCAAAGTTGTAGGGTTCAGGGTTTTAGGGTTCCAAGGTCTAGGGTTCAGGGTTCCAAGGTTCAAGGTTCAAGATTCTAGGTTATAAGGGTTTTAGGGTTCAAATTTTAGGATTCAATGTTTAGGAGATTCTAGGTCCAAAGTTCAGGGTTAGGGTTCAAGGTCCAGGGTTGAGGGTTTTAGGGTTCCAAGGTCTAGGGTTCAGGCTTCTAAGATTCCTAAGTTCAGCGTTCCAAGGTTTAAGGTTGAGGATTCTAGCCTATAAGGGTTTTAGGGTTCAAATTTTAGGCTTCAGCATTTAATAGATTCTCGGGTCCAAAGTTCAGGGTTAGGGATTAAGGGTTAAAAGGTCAGTGTTTAAGGGTTCAGAGCTCAAGATTTAAGGGTTCTAGGTGTAACACGTTTTTTTTAAAACCTTTTGATAACAGCGGTAAATTTTTTCTTTTTGTAAATACACTTGAAATGCTTGACTTGAAAACTTAAGGGAAGCGTAATACTTTAAATGTTGAGCTAATGAACCCATACACATGTAAACCACCATTTCATCAATATAGGTTAAAGGTAAGTTTACGCAAAATAGCAATTGTCCTTCATTTAAAATGCTTGACATAATTGTTCAAGACTTTAACAAAAGGCTTCACCAAAATAATTTAAAAAATTGTAAAACATCTAATTAGTTTTGCGATAAAACAACACAAAGCTTCGTCACCTACAGAAGCTTCATCCACATGTCATGGCACGTGATGATGACTAAATTCCTCATCCCGAGCTTCGTCACCTACATCACAAAGCTTATCTAATAAGCCTAACGCTCAGTAAGTTAATCCATAAACATAAAACATTTATGAGACCTTTATGCATATGCTGCTTTATAAAAACAATGCAGTTTCAGTATCGTTCATTTTGTTTCTTTTCTTTCACTTAACAGTCTAGTTAATGTGGGTAATACCGTCTAGGGGAGAGTAGGCACCATCTGGTCCAACCTCTTGGGACAGCCAAACTCAACCCCGCCCAACATGTAACTATTTATGTACAATTCGTTCATTTCATTTATTTTCTTTCACTTAACAGTCCAGTTAATGTGGGTAATATCGTCTAGGGGAGAGTAGGCACCATCTGGTCCAACCTCTTGGGACAGCCAAACTCAACCCCGCCCAACATGTAACTATTTACGTATATTTTGTTCATTTCATTTCTTTCATTATTTGATCGTTGAAGGTACCACGGGAGAGAGTAGACACCATCTGGCCTCCCTCGAGGCAGTCTAACTCGAGCTCCTCCTTCAACGACCCGTTGCATATTATCATGAAAATCATGCATGTAAATCATTTTTGTATTTTTTCCTAAAACCATGATGCATGAACAATTTAAATGCATGAACATATAAACATGCAATAAAATGTACAATTCAAACATTGCAAGCATTCTAAACATGCATCTTTATTCTAACACCAATAATCAATCAATCATCAAAAAAGGCACACAAACATATCCTCAAATAAATTGAGGTCGGTGTATTGTGCATTACACCCCAAACAATTCAGCATATTTCAAAATCATAAATCCTAATCTTTGTAATGTAGTCCCCTTAGGGCCAATCACATGCAACATTAACTTACCTTAGCAGCTATCTTGAATCAATCCACTCGAGCCTCTTTTAATCCAACTGATGACCTAAACATATCGATTATATAAGGATCAGAAGTAATAAACTCTTAACTTTTTATCTCAACTTCAAACAACTATAACTTCCTTGTTAATGATCCATTTACGATGCTCAAGGTTTCAAATCGTTCCTTAAGAAGTCTTCTATAACTTCTTAGAAGACACCAAATCCAGAAAATGAGGGTATGAATTGCTTAAAATCCATAACCGGTCGACCGTATAAAAAAAAAGTGTCGACCGCTGCTCAAAAACAGAGAGTACGCATTCTAATTACAAAACGGATGACCTCACCTTACAAAACGGTCGTCCGAATTCCTCTCCCAGTTTTCATCTACAAACTTGCAACATCCATAACTTTGTCTACATAGCTTCGAATTGAGTGATGAAAACGGCTATAAATCACTCAAAGAGTCTTCTTTAACTCTTTTCAAGGACATAAACTCCAATTCGTAACAAATATTGACCGAATCTCCAAAACTCTAACTTTGTACATAATTGACTGATTTTCTAACAATCTACATGAAATCCTTCAATTTTATCCATCAATTCAACCAATACCATGATATTATCCTTACTAAACCTAAAATAAACTCAGAGGATAGAAAGATTACCTTGAACTTTAGCTTCCTTACTCTTCTCTCTCACCATATTTCTTTTTTTTTTTCAATCTCACTCTCCCCTTGATCAAGACGTGAGAACTTAAAGTAAAATAGGGAGAGGGAGTCCTGTTGGTACGGAAATGGTAGACCATGCCTTCTTATCTCTTAATTAAACAAAATCAACCTTTCCTTTACGTCCACCAATCATATTCCTCCAGGTTGTTGCTGACTTTTCAATTCAAATCATGAAAGGTGTCGACCGCTAATCCTTTGTGGTTGACCTGTTTACAAGGTGTCGACCGCTAGCCTATTTGCGGTCAACCATTTGGCAAGGTGTCGACCGCCAATCTCTTGCGGTCGACCGGATCTTACATGAAGGTAGTCCTTTAGTATATTTAACCCAACTTACTTTATTAATTTACTTAAACCTAGCAACCAACAAACAATGGACCTCAAACAAACATTTTCATCTTAAAATCACAATTCTTAAAATAAAAATGAGGGTTGTTACACTAGGCTCCATGGTTCAGAATTCAAGATTCTAGGGTTCAAGGTTACAAGGTTAAAAATAATAGGTTGTAGTGGTTCAAGGTTCAAGGTTCAGGGTTCCACTGTTCTAGGGTTCAATAGTTTAGTTTAAAGATTAAGGGTTCCATGGTTCAAGGTTTTAGATTCAGTGCCTAAATTTGAAGGTATAAGATTGCAGGGTTTTAGAGGTTTAATGTTCAAGGGTTCAATTTTCTAGGGTTCCAAGGTTAACGGTATAGGGTTTTAGGGTTCTTGGTTTAGCATACAGGGTTCAGGGTTAAGGGGTTTTGAAGGTTCAGGGTTCTAAGGTTAGGGGTTTAAGGTTTAATGATAAGGATTCAAAGTTCTACGGTTCAAGGGTCTAGGGTTTATGGTTCCATTGTTCAACTTTTCAAAGTTATGGGTTTAAGGTTTGACGGTTTCATGGTCCTAGGATTCAAGATTCAGGGTTCTAGGCTTAAGGGTTATAGGGTTCCACCATTTAGGGTTTTTGCTTCCAAGGTTTAGGGTTCCATGTTTAAGGGTTTTGATTGTTTATAGTTTTAAGGTTCAGGGTTCAGGGTTCACATTTCATAGTTCAAGGTTCATGATTAACAGTTTAGGGTTCTAGGGTTTAGGGTTCAGGGTTCATGGTTAATAGTTTAGGGTTCCAGGATTTATAGTATTGGGTTCAAGGTTCAAGGTTTTGGGTTAAAGAGTTCTAGGGTTGAGGATTTAAGGGCATAATTGTTCATGGTTCAAGGGTTTTAGGGTTCCAGGATTCAGAGTTTTGGCTTCCAACGTTAAGGGTTCCAAGGTTTAGGATTTAATTGTTCATGGTTCTAGGGTTCATGGTTCAGGGTTAAGAGTTTAGGATTCTATGGTTCAGGGTTAAAGGTTTAGTGTTTAAGGTTCTAGGGTTCTAGGGGTCATTGGTAAAAAGTTAAGGGTTCAAGGATTCTATGGTCTAGGGTTTACACTTTAAGGTCTAGGGTTCATGATTCCAGGGTTCATAGTTCCGAGTTTGAGTGTTCTAGGGTTGAGGATTCTAGCGCTCCAAGGTCAAAGGTTGAGGGTTCTAGGTTTCCTATTTCACACAATTTAAGGTCCCTGGTTCCAAGGTTCAGGGTTCTAGGTTAAATTTTCAATGGTTCATGGTTCCAAGGTTCATGGATCTAGGGTTTAATGGTTTTAAGGATCAAAGTTTAGGGGTAAGAATTCAAGGGTCCAAAGTTAGGTGTTAAGGGTTCAAGTGTCCAGGGTTTATGGTTTACGATTTAGGGTTTCAAGGTTAAGGTTTGAGGGTTAATTATTAAGAGTTTGAGGTTGAGGGTTAAGGGTTTTAGGATTCGAGGTTCAGGGTTTACAGTTTTAGGGTTCAAGGTTAAAGGGTACTGGGTTAAAGGGTTCAGAGTTAAGAGTTCTAGGGTTGAGGGTTCAAGAGTTCTAGGGTTGAGGGTTAAAGAGTTCTAGGAATGAGGGTTCAACGGTTCATGAATCAATGTTCGTGGTTTAAGGATTTTAGGGTTCCAGGGTTCAGAGTTTTGGCTTCCAACGTTAAGGGTTCCAGGGTTTAGGATTTAATTGTTCATGGTTCTATGGTTCACGATTCAGGGTTAAGAGTTTAGGGTTCTAGGGTTTAGGGTTCAATGTTTAGTGTTTAAGGTTCTACGGTTCTCATTGGTATAAAGTTTAGGGTTATAGGATTCTAGGGTCTAGGGTTTATACTTCAAGGTTTTGAGGGTTTAAGGGTTCTAGTGTTTAGGGTTTTAGGGTTTCAAGTTTTAAGATTTTCAAGGTTTAGGGTTACAAGGTTCAAAGTTCTAAAATTCACGGGTTTAGGGTTTAGGGTTAAGGGGTTTAAGGGTTCAAGTGTTGAAGGTTCATTGTCTAAGGGTTCTAGGGTTCGGGGTTTAAAGGTTCAAGGTTCTAGGGTTTTTGGTTCCAAGTTTCAAAGTTCATGGTTTAATTGTTCCAAGGTTACAGAGTTCTAGGATTTAGGGTCCTTCCATGTTCAGAGTTTAGGGTTTGAGGAAACCGTGTTCTGGGTTTAAGATTCGTATTCCTAAGGGTTCTAGGGTTCAGGGTTTGGTTCCAAATTTCAAGGTTCGTGGGTTCTTGAGTTTAGGGTTTACTGTTCAAGGTTCTAGGAATCAGGGTTTCAGGATTAGGGTTAAAGGGTTCAGGGTTAAGAGTTCTAGGCTTCGAAGGTTTAGGGTTTTGGATTCCAGTGTTAAACATTCCATGGTCTAGGGTTCATGGTTCCAAGGTTAAGGGTCCCACAGTTCAAGTTTATGGGTTCTAGGGTTCCACAGTTTAAGGTTATGGGTTCTAGGGTTCTATGGTTCAATGGTCCAAAGTGAAGGGTTGTTGGGTTTATGTTTAGGGTTTTAGGGTTTAAGGGTTCAAGGATTTATGGTTTAAAGTTTACCGTTCAGAGTTCAAGGTTCAAGATTAAATGGTTCTAGGGTTCCTTGGTTCCATGGTTAAGGGTTCAAGGTTCATGGTTGAGGGTTTAGGGTTTCAACATTCTACGGTTCAAGGGTTTAGGGTTCACGGTTCCAGGGTTCCAGGGTTCACGATTCCAAGGCTTTAAGGTTTCTAGGGTTTCAAAGTTTTAAGGTTTAAGATTAAGGGTTCCAAGGTTCAGTGTAACGTCCGGTTTTTCCTTTGCTTAATTAAATTTTTTTTTTTACACATGTACCTACTTTAAACAATTTAAGGTAAAACTTATCAATTTGAAATCCTTGAGATAAAAAACAGCGGAAGACTTTTATTTGACTTCATCAAAATCAATTATATTCATAATAAGTAACCCAATAATAGTAAACATAATATTATACATTAGTTTTCAAACAAAACCTTTCCATCTACATGAGCCACCCACTGGTCAAAATCGCACTAACAGCCACAATCTTCAGCAATGGACGTACTTCAGCACCTCGAGCATCTATCAGCGGTAAGTAGAATCCATAGTATTTATCTCATCACCTACATTACAAAGCTTATCTAATGAGCCTAACGCTCAGTAAGTTAATCAATAATAATAAAACATTTCTGAGACCTTTATGCATAGCTACTTTATAAAAACAATGCAGTTTCAGTATCGTTGATTTCGTTTCTTTTCTTTCACTTAACAGTCCAGTTAATGTGGGTAATACCGTCTAGGGGAGAGTAGGCACCATATGGTCCAACCTCTTGGGACAGCCAAACTCAACCCCGCCCAATTTGTAACTATTCACGTACATCTCGTTCATTTCATTTCTTTCATTATTTGATCGTTGAAGGCACCACGAGAGAGAGTAGACACCATCTGGCCTCCCTCGAGGCAGTCTAACTCGAGCTCCTCCTTCAACGACCCGTTGCATATTATCATGAAAATCATGCATGTAAATCATTTTCGTATTTTTTCCTAAAACCATGATGCATGAACAATTTAAATGCATGAACATGTAAACATGCAATAAAATTTACAATTCAAACATTGCAAGCATTCTAAACAGACATCTTTATTCTAACACCAATAATCAATCAATCATCAAACAAGGCACACAAACATATCCTCAAATAAATTGAGGTCGGTGTATTGTGCATTACACCCCAAACTGCATATTCCAAAATCATAAGTCCTAATCTTTGTAATGTAGTCCCCTTAGGGCCAATCACATGCAACATTAACTTACTTTAGGTCCTTAGCTTTATTGAAAAACTTGATCAATATGTTGCTGCAATTGAAAACCTTAAACTTCAGTTTCCTTACTCTTTTCTCTCTCAATATCACTTTCTTTCTCAACCTCACTCTTCTCTTGATCAACGTGAGAACTTCAGAGAAGATAGGGAAAAGAAATTGTGATGGGAGGGAAATGGCAGACCATGCCTTCTTATCTCTTAATTAAACAAAATCAACATTTCTTTTACGTCCATCAATCAGATTTCCCCACTTTTTTGCTGACTTTTCAACTTAAGTCAGGGAAAGTGTCGACCGCTCGTCCATTGTGTCGACCGAAAGAATTCTCGAGCGTTATTTGTGTCGACCATTCGTCCATGATGTCGACCGAAAGTATACTAAAGGACTATTTCTTCTCGACCCCTTCCTGATCCTGGGGTAGACCCAAAGTTTTCCATTATGTCGAACCCTCCTTGATCCTGGGGTTGACCCAATGTACTTGAAAGGGTTCTATTGTGTCGACCCCTCCTCGATCCTGGGGTCGATCGATAAACAAGGTGTCGACCGCTAATCCATAGCGGTCGACCGGTAAACAAAGTATCGACCGCTAATTCATAGTGGTCGACCGGAAATCGATTATTTTCTTCATCACCTTCGACCTACTAATTTACCAATATCCAAAATACCTTAACACTCTATTATTTAAGCGACATTCATACAAATAATCTTAAATGCTTTCATCTTAAAATCACAAAACTCATAAAATAACTTAGGGTTGTTACATTCTACCCTCCTTAACAAAATTTTGTCCTCAAAATTTAGATGTCAAAAAGTTTCGGATACTTCTTCATCATGTCTTGTTGCCTTTCCCACGTGGCTTCCTCTATAGTATGGTTTCTCCATAGGACTTTGACCAAAGGAATTTGTTTGTTTCTCAATTCTTTTGTTTTTTAATCCAAGATCCTTAACGGTTTTCTTCATATGTCAAAGTAGGCTCGATGTCAATACTTCTATCTTCAATCACATGAGTAGTATCACACACACATTTCCTTAACATTGAAATGTGAAAAATGTTGTGGATTCCAACCATAGATGATGGCAGTTTCAACATGCAAGCTGTTTTGCCTAACTTCTTTATAATAGGGAAAGGTCCAATAAATCGTGGAATAAGTTTTCCCCTTTTTTCAAACCGTATTACTCCCTTAAAAGGTGAAATCTTTAAGAATACCTCATCGCCTTCCTCAAATTCTAGCTCTCTTCGCCTTTGATCTGCATAATGTTTCTGTCGGTTTTGAGCTATTTTGATTCTTTCTCGAATAACTTTCACTTGATCAGCGGTTTGTTGTAAAATTTCTGGTCCATACAACTTTGCTTCTCCAACTTCATCCCAGTAAATGGAGATCGACATTTTCGCCCATACAATGCCTCATACGGGGCAATACCAATTGTTGATTGGTAGCTATTATTATATGCAAACTCCACTAATGGTAACATCTTACTCCATGTAGTTTGAAAATCCAATACACATGCTCGTAACATATCTTCTAATATTTGAATTGTTCTTTCGGTTTGACCATTAGTTTAGGGATGAAAAGCCGTGCTAAAAGACAATGTAGTCCCCATTGCCTTATGTAAACTTTTCCCAAATTTTGAAGTAAATCTTTGATCACGATCTGATACTATCGATGCTGGAATTCCATGCAGTCTTATAATCTCTTGAACATATAATTCAGCATACTGATCCATAGAAAAGTTCATTCTGACTGTTAAGAAATGGGCTGACTTCGTTAATCTATCAACAATCACCCAAATAGCATCAGGCCCCTTTGTTGTTTTTGGTAATCCTACAACAAAGTCCATTGTTATATGCTCCAATTTCCATTCCGGGATTGGTAAAGACTGAAGCGTTCCTGCAGGCCTTTGATGTTTAGCTTTAACTTCTTGAAAAGTGACACAAAATTCCACATGTTTCTCTACGTCCTCCTTCATATTCGTCCACCAAAAGTGCTGTTTTAAATCCCGATAAATTTTAGTGCTTCTCGGATGCACCGTAAATGTAGAAGAATGGGCTTCCGATAATATTTTCTTCCGTAATTCTTGCTTTTCCGGAATATACCATCTATCTTTAAACTTCAAAACACCATCATTCGAACACTTAAAGTCAGAAGAATTTGGCTTTTTGCCCAATTTATATCGTTTATATTTTGGATCTTCCAATTGAGCTTCTTTGATTTCATCCATAAGAGTTGGCTTCAAAGATAATGCTGCAAGCATACAACTAAAATTTGACACTACTTCTAAGCCAGACTTTTGAATTTCAGATTGAAGCGTTATAGACATTGCCAATTGCATTGAGTATGAACTTCATACTCAATGCATCAGCTACCACATTAGCTTTGCCGGGGTGGTATTTGATTTCAAACTCATAATCTTTTACGAATTCGAGCCATCTTCGTTGCCTCATATTCAGGTCTTTTTGGGTGAATAAATACTTCAGACTCTTATGGTCTGAAAATATCTCGCATTGTTGCCCATATAAATAATGCCTCCATATTTTTAATTCAAAAACAACTGCAACTAATTCTAAATCATGAGTAAGATAATTTTGCTCGTACCCTTTTCATTGCCTTGATGCGTAAGCGATCACTTTTCCATCTTGCATCAATACACAACCAAATCCAATTTTGGAAGTATCACAATAAATTGTGAATTTACCATCATCCTCAGTTGGAATTGTCAAAATTGGGGCTGATGTCAATTTTTGTTTCAAGTTCTGGAAACTTCTATCACATTCACCTGACCACCAAAACTTCACGTTTTTCTTCGTTAATCGGGTCGACACAAAGTAACCTTTCGATCGACCCCAGGATTTAGGAGGGGTCGACATAAGAGTGTATTTTAGGTCGACCCCAGGAATTTGGTGGGGTCGACACAATTGTATGTTTGGGTCGACCCCAGGAATTTGGTGGGGTCGACACAATTGTGTGTTTGGGTTGACCCCAGGATCGAAGAGGGGTCGACACAAAATGTTCTCTATGGATACTTTCAGTCGATACAATTGACGTGCGGTCGACACATTCCTGTTTTGAGTTGAAAAGTCAGCCAAAACGTGGGGAAATCTGATCGGTGGATGTAAAGAGGAGATTGATTTTGTTTAATTAAGAGATAAGAAGGCATGGTCTGCCATTCCCCTACCAACACGACCTCTTCTCTCTATCTATTTACTCAGAGTTCTCTCGTCTCATAAGGGAGAGGGAGATTGAGAAAGGAAAGAAGTTCCGTGAGAGAAAAGAGTGAGAAAGGGAAGAGAAGAGGAAAACTCTGAAACTTTCGCAGAAGCTGAAGCTCAAGGTAATATTTTATATCCTCTGAGTTTCTTTTAGGATTCAGTAAGGTTAATATGAATGTATTGGACGAGCTGGTGGATAAATATGGAAGATTTTAGGTTAATTGCTGTGAAATCGGTTAATCATGTATAAAGCTAGAGTTTTTAAAATTCGGTAAAGTTTTAGCACGAATTAGAGTTTATGGCCTTCATAAAAGTTAAAGTAGACACTTAGAGTGATCTATAGATATTGAAATCACTTAATTCAAAGTTATGTAGAAAAAAGTTATGGATGTCGCAAGTCAGTGTATGGAAACTGGGGAGAGTTTGGGTCGACCCCTGAGAGTTTGGGTCGACCAAAACTCGATTTTAAAAACGCGACGCTTCTTTTTTGTCGACATGGGTCGACCCCTGAATGTTTATGTCGACCCAATCACTGTTCAAATAGTGAATGTCCTTTGTTTTGTCGACATGGGTCGACACAATGAAAGTTTATGTCGATCCAATCACTGTTCAAACAGTGAATACCCTCTGTGTGGTCCACGTAAGTCGACATGCTTTAGTTTTCTGAATTTGGTCTCTTGTAAAAAGTTATAGTAGACTCCTTAAGAAATAATTTGACACCTTAATCAGTAGAAATTGATCAATATAGAGGAAGTTATAGTTGTTCAAAGTTGGGATAAAAGTTAAGACTTTATGCAATTTCTGATCCCTATATGATTTATATGTTTAGGTTATTTATTGGATCAAAAAGGGATTCAAGTGGATTGATTCAAGAAAGCAGCTAAGGTAAGTTAGCATTAAGATTATTTGGCCCTTAAGTGGGACTACTTTGCAAAGATTAGGATGATTGTTTGATGTGTGCTGCATGTTTGTTCGCATGATATGTTTGGTGATGTATGCTTATTTTCATGTTATGTGATATGATTTAAGAGATGTTTTCATGTTCATATGGTCATGCATCATAGTTTCACAAAATGTCTACGAACTATTTTCATGCATGGTTTTACAACATAGTTGGAGTTAAAAAGGATATGATTGGTGGTATGGGACACTGATTATGTTTCGTCTCCGATGAATTAAGAACTTGAACATAAGAATCAGTAAAGTAAACGACCGGTGGAACCACGAGGTGGAGAGCTCAGTCTCGAGGACTTGGTGGAACCACGAGGTGCAGAGCCGGATCGATAAACCAAACTTGTAAATGACCGGTGGAACCACGAGGTGGAGAGCTCGGTCTCGAGGACTTGGTGGAACCACGAGGTGCGGAGCTGGATCGATAAGTAAGAATAACGCAGTAAAGAAAATATGAAACCTAAGATACGTGAATGAAAATGTGCATTGTTTTAACGACATAGCATAATAATGCATTGCATTTTATAGTTATGCTTCTTACTGAGCTTTAGGTTCATAGTTTAGGTTTTGCAATGTAGGAAATGTAATGGAGGAAAGGGTGCAAGTGACTGAACAAGAAGTTAAAGCAGAGGGGTTACCAAATGATATAGTTTATTGAGCAACGACCGACGGGGAGTGATTTATGACACACACAGATATTTTATGAAAAATGTTTTGAATGTTATGAATATTTTGAAGATGTAATTAAATGTATGCCCTTATTTTCGTGTGATGGATTTCAAAGCTTTTGAAATGAATGTATTTTTAAGTTAAAGTAATTGTATTCCGCTGTACGTTTTAAGTTATTGAATGCTTATGTATTTTTGATAAAGGTGGAACTAAAATCATACCTTTACAAGAATGTATGTTTTTCAAGTGGACATTTTCTTTTTAAGCTATTTTACAAGCTAAAGACAGTTTTTTAGAAATTTTTAAAGTAATGAGTGTTCCACATAAGTAAGTAAGTAAGTAAGTAAGAAATCATGTAACGGACCGGTTCTCAGGTTGCCTAAGTAAGTAAGTAAGTAAGTGAAGTAAGTAAGAAAAGCAATTAAGCTACGTCCTTGGAATCGGGTCGTTACAATTATGGTATAAGAGTAAAACACACACGAGTGAATAAGGGAACGAAAGGGTTAGTGTACCGAGTTAAGTTGGTTCTCTAGAAAGCTCAATAACTGTATCATTTGCATACTTTGATGTTATAGAAGGATTAAAGTCTAGAGGTACTTATTTTAGAGTACTAACGATGTGATTGGTGATTGAAGGACTATGAGAGGAGGAAGGAGAAATAATCCAGAGGAGGGAACTAGTGAGGATAAAATTGAGCAGTTTGTGCAAGGGTTGAAACCAGAAATTTATGAAGGAATAAAGACTTGGGGATTTGAGGATGCTCAATATTCGCAGGTTGTTTCCAAGGCTCTAGACCTTGAGGAAGCAGAGTCAAAGTTGGTTAACCGACAGCCAGAACAATTGGAGGAATAGCTGCAAAACGATCTCACCTTGACCTAGAGGTTGAGAATTTGGATTACAGGTATCCTATAAAATATGGGTAGCAATCATTGGAGCCTAGGGGCAGTAATTTTTTGATGGTAAAAGTTCATATTACAAGAATTTTGATCGAAATGGACTCGATAATTATGGACTTATTAGAGATAGTAACATGGGAGAGTCATATCAACCATATCAAAATGTTTTCTCTACCTCATACTATGGAAAAACTAGAATCCACGTACCTACTACAAAAAATTTAGATATAGAGCTTTCTGAGTATACAAGGAATGAGTATCCGAGTCAAGTAGCTTCTGAAAAGCTAACTCTTGTGAAAACTCATGTAGATAAGGAGCACTCAGTGTTTAATTCAAGCGAAGTGTTACATCATAAGATTACCAGATCTGATTATAATAGAGACCTAAGAAACTCAAATGGAACCACCGATTTAGGGAGACCCTCTTCTAACTTAGCAAGATACAGAGGTTTGGATTCATATCAAGCTAAAGAAAGGATTGCATCTTGCCGTGAATTTTGAGGAGAAGTGACGAATATAAGCCAAGGTCAGTACATTCTGATAAAAAAAAATAGGAGTGCTGATTATCATCAATGAGGTATTTTTAGTCCTAGGAATGAGCATGAAGATTATCTTTACTCTAAATTAGGCCGAACAACAAATCATGCTCATGAATATGCTCAAGGGAGCTGAAATAAAATGACTCACTTGCATACTTAAATGGGTTATGGTCTTGAACATAGTGAGGATGAGTATAGGGAACCTATGATTATGGACACAACTGTGGAGAGACAAGACATAACATAAGATGAGTATATCTGGTGAGTATGAGGCTTCAAGAAACTACCACGATTTATACCCCAGTGACAAAGACATTCTTGGTATGGGTTTGACAAGGGAAACAAGATTTAAAAATGAGAGAGACAGAAAGTAATTAAAATATTCCTAGAGTATCAAGTAAGGGGAGTCTCGTAAATCAAGGAGATTGAATGTAAGAGTTTTCAGAAGAATTAGTTAAGGAGGTAAGGGACAAATACACCTAGAAGACATTCTGAGGTTTATTAAAATTTGCTCCACACTTAAGTGAGTAAGGGAAAACTGAAAGTGTACTAGTATATTCAAGGTCTAAAGTTGGAAACTTATAGAGAAGTTAAAGTAGCTAGTACCAAGAACATTAATCATGCTGATGTGGTGGCCAAGAATCTTGGAAAATTTAGATGTGGTTTATGAGGTATAAGAAATCTTTGATGAGAAATTCTTTGAACAAATAATGCCTCAATCAAGTAAAGGATAACAACAACTGAGAAGAACGAAAAGAATCAAGTGGGAATAAACTCAAAGGAAGTAAAGCAAAAAGTAAGTTTAATGTTCTTCTCAAGCCAAGTTATGCCATAGACTTAAAGGAGGCATTTTGGAAAATGTGTAATCGGCACGTGACGATGAATTAAATTCAAAGATAATAGGACATCTACTTAGAAATTATCCCTAAATGAAAAAGTAACAACCAAGAACAAATTCAAGGACGGGGAATTAAGTAAGCTAACGATAAGGGATAAGTGTATGTCATCAGAGATTGATAACTTGTTCAATGAAAATGGACGATATTTCAAGATGACATTCATGAAGAATATAAACATTATGAGTTTTTGAAAGATATCTGTTAGAGTAACAAATGCACCAGTAGCCTTATGGACATAACAAGTTGAATGTTTCAAACATTTTGGACAAGTATGTGGAGATGCACATCTAAAAGATAGTAAGATTAGTTGGAATATCAATCTCCATTTTTTTAGAAAGACCATGAGAAAAGTTTAGAAATATGAATGGCGGTTCATCCCTGAACTGGTAGACGAATAAAAAGGGCAACCTAAATCTAGAAGACACAGTGAAAGCATAAGTGTTGAAGTTTCAAAGAATCGTAGAGCAAGTTATTGCCCTTAGCGGAGTTTACTTACACTCATTACTACTAAGCTACAACTAGTACAACCTATATAAGGTGAAGAATGATGAGAAATGTAAATTACCCATATTAGATAACACTAGAGAAGCGAATTATATCATCCTAATATGTTACAACAACTCAGGGATCAATATCCATGATTTGGAAAAGGATTTGAGTATCACGAGACCAAGATGAGGACTATGCTAGCGTAGACAAGACTCAGGTTTGGTTGAGGATTAAGTGAAGAAAAAGGAAAATGGAATAGGGAGTTTCAGGTTTGAATGTAAAGGTTGAATGTTTGAGGCTTGGAAAAGGTTAAATTGGGGTACAAATGTAGAAGGATGAAAATTAAGCAATAATTTAATACAATTGAATGACTTAGAAAGTAATAGAATGGGAGTTGTGTTTGAATGATGATTGATTAATGAATGGAAAGAAGGATTGACGTTAGATTGAAAAGAGATGAAGGGTTTGTATAGGTAGAGTAGTCGGGATTTGATGATGAGATATACAGAGATGTGTCGATCAAATTAAAAGAAGGAGAGATAGAGAGAGTTGAGTTATTTAATGCAATTGGAATTGAAGGGGGTGATTAAAAGGTTGCGAAGAAGAAGGGACAATAACCTTGAATAAAATAATGAAGAAAATGTAGGAAATATTTTGGTTACTTAGGATTTTGTAGTCGGATTGCCTACAACAAACAGAGGAGCAGGCAATAAGAATACTGGATACTAAGATCAAGGTGTTGCGGAACAAGCAAATCCCATTGGGTAAAGCTCTATGGCAAAATCATAACGTGGAGGAAGCCACTTGGGAAAGAGAACAAGAAATGAAGGAAAGGTATCCATAAATTTTTAAGGTCTAAATTTTGAGGACAAAATTTTTATTAAGGAGGGGAGAATGTAACGACCCTCATTTATTTTAAGAATTTTTTGATTTTAAGACGAAAGTGTTTAATATTTTTCTTTATAAATGTTTGTTACGATTATGAATAATTAGAATAAGAATACTCTGTTTGAAGTGTATCACACCGTGCACTGGCCCAAGTGTTAGGGTTTGATTGGTATTTATTTGAAGTCCAATATGTTTGATGGTTGCTAGGTTTAAATAAAGTAATGAAGTAAGTTGGGTTAAATATACTAAAGGACAATCTTCATGTAAGTTTCGGTAAACCCCAGGGGCGAGGGGTCGACACAAGTGTGTATTTTAGGTGGACCCTAGGAATTAGGAGGGGTCGACACAATTGTGAGTTTCGGTCAACCCCATGAATTTGGAGGGGTCGACACAATGTAAGTTTTGGTCGACCCCAGAATCGAGGAGGGGTCGACACAAAGTAACCTTTCGGTCGACCCCAGGATTGAGGAGGGGTCGACACAAGAGTGTATTTTAGGTCGACCCCAGGAATTTGTTGGGGTCGACACAATTGTGTGTTTGGGTCGACCCCAGGATCGAAGAGGGGTCGACACAAAATGTTCTCTATGAATACTTTCGGTCGATACAATTGACGTGCGGTCGACACATTCCTATTTTAAGTTTAAAAGTCAGCAAAAACGTGGGGAAATCTGATCGGTGGATGTAAACAGGAGATTGATTTTGTTTAATTAAGACATAAGAAGCCATGGTCTACCATTCCCCTACCAACATGACCTCTTCTCCCTATCTATTTACTCAGAGTTCTCTCGTCTCATAAGGGAGAGGGAGATTGAGAAAGGAAAGAAGTTCCGTGAGAGAAAAGAGTGAGAAAGGGAAGGGAAGATGAAAACTCTTAAACTTTCGCAGAAGCTGAAGCTTAAGGTAATATTTTATATCCTCTGAGTTTCTTTTAGGATTTAGTAAGGTTAATATGAATGTATTGGACGAGCTAGTGGATAAATATGGAGGATTTTAGGTTAATTGCTGTGAAATCGGTTAATCATGTATAAAGCTAGAGTTTTTAAAATTCGGTAAAGTTTTAGCACGAATTAGAGTTTATGGCCTTCATAAGAGTTAAAGTAGATTCTTAGAGTGATCTATAGATGTTGATCACTTAATTCAAAGTTATGTAGAAAAAAGTTATGGATGTCGCAAGTCAGTGGATGGAAACTGGGGAGAGTTTGGGTCGACCCCTGACAGTTTGGGTCGACCAAAACTCGATTTTAAAAAGGCGACGCTTCTGTTTTGTCGACATGGGTCGACCCCTAAAAGTTTATATTGACCTAATCACTGTTCAAACAGTGAATGCCCTATGTTTTGTCGACATGGGTCGACACAATGAAAGTTTATGTCGATCCAATCACTGTTCAAACAGTGAATACCCTCTGTTTGGTCCATGTAAGTCGACATGCTTTAGTTTTATGAATTTGGTGTCTTCTAAAAAAATATAGTAGACTCCTTAAGAAATAATTTGACACCTTAATCAGCAGAAATGGATCAATATAGAGGAAGTTATAGTTGTTCAAATTTGGGATAAAAGTTAAGACTTTATGCAATTTCTGATCCCTATATGATTTATATGTTTAGGTTATTTATTGGATTAAAAAGGGATTCAAGTGGATTGATTCAAGAAAGCAGCTAAGGTAAGTTAGCATTAAGATTATTTGGCCCTTAAGTGGGACTACATTGCAAAGATTAGGATGATTGTTTGATGTGTGCTGTATGTTTGTTCGCATGATATGTTTGGTGATGTATGCTTATTTTCATGTTATGTGATATGATTTAAGAGATGTTTTCATGTTCATATGGTCATGCATCATAGTTTCACAAAATGTCTACGAACTATTTTCATGCATGGTTTTACAACATAGTTGGAGTTAAAAAGGATATGATTGGTGGTATGGGACGCTGATTTTGTTTCGTCTCCGACGAATTAAGAACTTGAACATAAGAATCAGTAAAGTAAACGACCGGTGGAACCACGAGGTGGAGAGCTCAGTCTCGAGGACTTGGTGGAACCACGAGGTGCGGAGCCAGATCGATAAACCAAACATGTAAATGACCGGTGGAACCACGAGGTTGAGAGCTCGTTCTCGAGGACTGGGTGGAACCACAAGGTGTGGAGCCGGATCGATAAGTAAGAATAACGCAGTAAAGAAGATATGAAACCTAAGATACGTGAATGAAAATGTGCATTGTTTGAAAGACATAGCATACTCATGAATTGCATTTTATAGTTATGCTCCTTACTGAGCTTTAGGCTCATAGTTAGGCTTTGCAATGTAGGAAATGTAATGGAGGAAAAGGTGCAAGTGACTGAACAAGAAGTTAGAGCAGAGGGGTTTCCAAATGATATAGTTTATTGAGCAACGACTGACGGGGAGTGATGTATGACACACACAGATATTTTATAAAAAATGTTTTGAATGTTATGAATATTTTGAAGATGTAATTAAATGTATGCCCTTATTTTCGTTTGATGGATTTCAAAGCTTTTGAAATGAATGTATTTTTAAATTAAAGTAATTGTCTTCCGCTGTACGTTTTAAGTTATTGAATGCTTATGTATTTTTGATAAAGGTGGAACTGAAATCATAGCTTTACAAGAATGTATGTTTTTCAAGTGGATGTTTTCCTTTTAAGCTATTTTACAAGATAAAGATAGTTTTTCAGAAATTTTTAAAGTAATGAGTGTTCCACCTAAGTAAGTAAGTAAGTAAGTAAAAAATCATGTAACAGACCGGTTCTCGGGTCGCCTAAGTAAGTAAGTAAGTAAGTGAAGTAAGTAAGAAAAGCAAGTAAGCGGCATCCTGGGAATCGTGTCGTTACAACATGTCCAAGAAAGTTAACTCTATAAAGCCAGAATCCACATTTAGAAAACTTAGCATATAAGATATGTCGTCTTAAAGTTGATAATACTGCCTTTAGATGTTCCATATGCTCTTCCTCTGTTTGAGAATATATGAGAATATCGTCGATAAACACAATTATGAATTTGTCTAGATACTCTTGGAATACGTGATTCATTAGATCCATAAAGGCAGCAGGAGCATTAGTCAATCCAAAAGACATCACCAAAACTCGTAATGTCCATATCAAGTTCTAAATGCTTTTTTTGGAACATCTTCTGCTTTGACCTTCAATTGATAGTATCCTGATCTTAGATCGATCTTTGAGAACACCTGTGCACCTTGGAGGTTGTCAAATAAATCATCAATCCTTGGAAGTGGATACTTGTTCTTGATCGTTAATTTATTTAATTCTCTGTAGTTAATACACATTCTAAATGATCCATCTTTCTTCTTAACAAATAACATTGGAGATCCCCATGACGAGAAACTTGGATGTATAAAGCCTTTGTTACTAATTCCTCTAATTGTGCCTTCAATTCTTTTAATTCTACAGGCGCCATTCTATATGGATTCTTTGATACTGGTTCTACTACTGGATATATATCAATTACAAACTCAATTTCTCGATTTGGGGGTAGTCCTGGTAAATCGTCTAAAAATACATCTAAGAAGTCTTTCACCACCGGAATATCTTGTAATTTTGCACCACATTGCATTCAAGTATCAATTATGCTTGCTAAGAACCCAAAACAACCACTTCTCAATAATTGTTGGGCTTTAATAGATAATATGATAGGTGTTCTGTTGGTACTTTTCATTGCTTGAAAAGAATACCATTCATATTTCGGAGGCTGGAAACATACTATTCTGGCTCTACAATTAATTGTTGCAAAATGCTGAAATAACCAGTCTATTCCCAATATAATATCATACCCTTTCATATCCATAATTATAAAATCAGCTTGTAAGTTTCTACCATTTACCTAATACAATCCAGCATGACATAATTCAAGTGTAATTCCTCTCCAGATGGCAACATTACATCATAAATATGTTCAGTTACCACCGGTGAACATTTCATTTTAACCATGAATGTAGATTACATGAATGAATGAGAGGCACCAGAATCTATTAATGTATAAGCAGTAACACCATTAACTAAAATAGTACCTGACACCACCGCAGGTTGTTCTTCATTATCAGATTCGATAAGTGCAAAAACCCTTGGTGCCACCTTTATTTGATCTTTGTTCACTTTTGGACAATCTCTTGCAATATGACCTATCTCCTTGCATTTGAAACACCTACTAGTTCCAGCTATGCATTCTCCAAAATGTCATTTCTGACACTTCAGACATTCTTCAGCTTGAGAAAACCCTTGTACATGTTTTCCTTCCCCTTGCTCAATCTTTCCGTCATTGGGTCATTTTGCGCCTTTTGATTACTGGAATGCTTGATGCTGCACTTCTTTAAAAAATTTCTTCGGAGACACCCTCTCCCTTTGAAATTTTATTTCAGCCTCTTCCACTTCTAGGGCTTTTGTCACGACCATTGAATAAGGCACATTTTTTGTTCCGGAGATCTTTACTCCTCTATATATTTCGACTTTCAGCCCTTGAATTAATTGATGTACCTTGAGTTCGTCAGTGGCTACCATGTGTGGAGCAAAACGAGATAATGCTTCAAATTTGTTCCATGACATTTCTTTCACATTTGTGGTTGCTTTAGTAGTGTCCCACCAGTAACGTGCATCCTTTGACAACATAAAAACTGCACAATTAACTTTCTCATCTTCCTCAATCTTGGCATAATCATACATATCTTCAATCGTTCGGATCCACTCTTCAGCACAAGTTGGATCTGTTTCCTTTCCATCAAAGTTTGGTGGATGAAGTCGTAGAAATCTTTCACAACTTAACTCCCAGCAACATTCGAACGAAAACCTCCTTGTTCTTCCTTTGCCATATATCGTTCTAATTGCTAAAACTGACGATCCACTATATCAGTTAGCTTTTTAATTGCATCATCTCTGCCTTCCATTTCCCTTCTTTGTCCTCTTGGCATATTGAACTAAGCCTTAACAATTTAGCAACCCATAAATACAAACAATAATATAATCATTAATAAACTTACAGTGTATAAAGTATCTCCATGTGAAGGTTTATGCTGTTAGGCAGTCTGCAGAAACAATTTTAAAACCCGGTGCGCTTTGATACCATATTGTAACGTCCGGTTTTTCCTTCCCTTAATTAATTTTTTTTACACATGTACCTACTTTAAACAATTTAATGTAAAACTTATCAATTTGAAATCCTTTAGATAAAATACAGCAGAAGACTTTTATTTGACTTCATCAAAATCAATTATATTCGTAATAAGTAACCCAAAACATACTTGTACCTTAACATTAAGACCAAGTTTGTAACGACCCTCATTTTATGTTAAGAATTTATGAATTTAATGTTTTATGTTTAAGGAATGAGATGCACTAAGAAAAGATGAATATAGAGACAAATTGGAAACAATTTTGGTGTTTACCTAATTCTGAGGTTTTATGGTCATTACATGGAGTAGTTTCTGTGTTTCGATCATAACATGCCTTATAAGAGCATAAATGGCAAAGTATTCCTCTACAAAGTTGTAGTATACGTCAAGATAAGAAGATTTATAGGTAGATCATTCTTATTAAACTTTCTAAGAGAAAGTTATGTTTATTTGAAGTTGGTGAAGCAAAACCGGACTATAGAATTATGGATTTTAAACAATGTTTGGTACTTCGTATTTTTGATTATGTTCAACTCAGAATTTAAAGTTGATGTCTTCTACAAAGTTGAACTAGATTCAATAAGAAAAATAATGGCGTTTGAATTATAGAAATCGCAATTGTATAACAAAAGTTATAAAAGTTTCAAGTGACCAGTCCAACTACAAACAGTACCCCGGTCGACACAATTTGCAGTATGTCGACATAGAATAGCTTTCGGGAGTCTATTCGGTCGACCGCATGGTCAAGCGGTCGACACCTTCAAGTCCGGTCGACACAATAGACGAGCGGTCGACATAGCATAACTTTCGGGAATTGATTATGTCGACATAAGTTGACTTATGTCGACATAAGTTGGATAAATCAGCA